>APFE031489674.1:39495-142054 GCA_000404065.3 Pinus taeda
TCGTCTGGATCTTCGGAGGACAATCCATGGAAATTGGGTAACGCCGAGAGTGGAATATTTTTCATGGGGGTCGTCCCTCTCGGAAGTTCCCCGATAGGGAATTCCAGGGTAGAGAGCGAGTTTTCCCCTCTCCCTTCTGTTATGTTATCCTCCATCGGGATTTTCCCTTAATCGCTCGCCTTGTCTTCTGTGCCTTCTGTTTCCTCGGGTTCCTCTTCCGGTTCTTCAGAGTATTCTGGTGCTTCCAGCTTCCTCTCAGGTCCTATCACCTCCTCCGTCTGCTGGTCTGTCTGTGAGGAGTGTTGGATCTGGGGTCTCCGGGAACTTGTTCGCTGTGATGTCTCAGCCTTAGAGATGATTTCGTCTATGAAAATCTTCCTTCCTCCTTTACTGCCCATAAAATTGGGTTTCTTGCGTCCTCTCATACACCTATTATTTCCACAAAGAAACCATTAATGCTTTTAGAGTTCTTTGGTTGCCTTCCCCGGCAACGGCGCCAAAATGTTGGCTAGTTGAATTGTTTGTGAATTAAACATTCAAGTACCACATTAATTATCGACCAGGGAAAGTCCTTTTATTTCAAAGGCACTGCGTACTTTATGTACTGAAAGTCCAAAAGCATCAAAAGCTGTAGTATACGTACTTCTTATGTTATATCATTACAGTACTTTAAAATGAAAACAATTAATTAGAATTACAAATCTGAGAAACGAAATAATGAACGTTCTGTTGGTAGAGGATTAGGACCCTATCCTCTAGATGGGGATGTCCAGCACCTGCCCCTGTTATCAGAATTGCTAATGCACACAGCACTCTCATTCACCGGTGAGAAACAAACTCAAAAAGGAATGAAACAGAGTACTAGTAAAGCAAAGGATACCAGAGGAAATGCTGTCAAATCCACACAGAGTACCGAGAAGAACTTAGCATACATCTACACAATCAACAGGAAAGTAAATGGGTGAATCTTGTCAGGAAGGTGGGCCCAGTCCTTCTCACAAGATTCCCCGAGAAGACGAGGACGGACTTAAGTGCTCAAAACCAGTTTTATATTCATCTGCCAAAAATATTAAGTACAATGGAACTCAGACCTGCTGATGTTCTTCAAAACCTTAATTACAGATCGACTACTTCCCCCCCGTTTCATGTAGATGTCTCCTCTTTATAGAGGAGACATCTACTACAATAGAATATTACAACTTTTCAGTTAATACTTTGTGTCAAAAATAAGCAAATTAGAATGCTGTTACAACCATGTGATAATGCATCTTTTTCTGGAGCTTTGGCTGTTACACAACGGATAACTGATTGTCTTCTCGGGATTGTCATATCCTTCGCCATTTCCCCATGCTATTCATGCTGACTGTATGCTTCTTCTTTAAACTTCTGCTTGGTTATGCCACGTTACCATTCTTTAGATAGCTGCCATCTGTTGTCCGTGGCTATTACAAAATAGCTTGCTTTAGGTAATTACTGTTGCTGGTATTATGGCATCTTGCGCAGTTGCTGTTTCTGGTGTTGCAGCAACTGCGTAGTTGCTGTTCTTCATGTTGCAGCAACTATTCATTATACTCCTGCAAGCTTATAACAGTTGTTTGACAATTTTAGTCAGCGTTTCCACGGATAAGTAAAAAGATATTTACGAATATGAAATAAACAATTAAATATAGACTTGCGGAAGGTTACTTCATACCTTGGGGTTATATGTCATTATGAAATAAAAGCTTTTGCTTATGACTGTAAAAAGGGTAAATATACGGCAAAAGATAAGGTCAAAAATTGGTCAATTGTGAGTCCCAACAATCTTGTCCTTAAGTTTCAGCTTCCTATGGTCACTATTATTCTTGAACATTTTTGTCAGTTCTTTCCACATCATGGATGAAGTCTCTTTTTGATGGAGATTCGATAAAATATGATCCTGAACTCCCACCAAAATGATTCTCCTCGCTTTGGACACATCTTTCTTCCACTGAGAAAGATTTTGGGCATCATATGCTTGGGGTTTTGCTAAATCTGTCTTGATGTATTCTAACATCCCATTATCATCTAATACTTCCTCCATGTGGATCTTCCATGCAACAAATTTTGAGATGCTTTCCAAGGAATACTCGAGCATGAGTCCATTGAAAGCCATCTTCTTAGTCCTGAAGAAAATCTGCAACATTGATCTTCAATTTCAAATCTCCTATAATGACAACTTCAAAATGTCTTCTTACAGTGATTTCAGCTCTAATACCATGTAGAAGTTAATGTATAGATTCAATATTGTTCCTGAAATTTGCTAAATCACAAGACTTGAAGCTACTCTACTGATTTGCAAAATTTAATTCACCATTGAAAACAAGAATAATTTACATGAAAAAGGACACATACACTAATATTTATCTAAGGGAAAGCAACTGCTCAGAACCCCTTACTCTATGTAGTGCATTAATCAAAGAATAGAGAAGAAATAGAATTCTTTCTCAATATTGAGCACACCCTATAAGTTTATGGTCTCTCCCTCTACTTGACTAACTGAACGTGGCCCAACACTTAGCCAATTCAAGCCTTCCCAAGCTCTTATTTCCTTGTGTTGTTCCCTTGGGAAATTCCCCCTATTCTTTTAGGAATTTCACACCAAGGAATTGCGCAATAGCCTTAGGTCAATCTCTAACTACATGCACTACCTGTACAATTGACAGTACATTTCTCTTGAACTACAATCTCAATTGAGTAACTCAAATTCCCCGCATTCATGAGCTAATTTAGGTTGATTTATTAGTTATCAGATGATCATTGAGTGTGGTTGAAGTTCCACTTGCACAACTTGACCTTTCACTAGTTCCTCCAACAATTAGAACTAGTTTAACTGCTCATAACTCAATTTAATTGAATTAAACTGCTACAACTAAAATTAACTCAACCTAGGCTCCGAAAATTTAGGAACCCACTGTACAAAATTGAACTTCATTGCCCTAACTCGAAATAACTAAGATAAACTCCTATGTTTTGGGAATAAAAAAAAGTAAACTGAATCTTGACTCATTAACTCAAATTGAGTGTTCTTAACTGAGTGAAAACTGCCATGTCACCTCAGTTAACTCCTCCAAGTTGTCTGTTGATATGGAATTTTGAATTTCGTCAATTTAATTAAGGGAAAAATAAAATTGATACTTTCTTGTTGCATTTTTAATAGGAGGAAGGGAAATCCGATAAGGAAATTAAAAGGTGATCTAGGAAAAGAAGGGAGGGGATTTGGCTTAGAAGCTTGGAGAGATAAGGAGGAGTCGCGGTGTGGGAGGGAAAGGAGATGGAGAGATAAAGAGGGAGGTGAGGGAGGGTCAGATTCCTAGAAAAGTATGGAGCCTGGATGTAAATAAAAATGGGAGTTAGGGAAATTATGTGAGGTGAGGAGAGGAGGTGAACGTGGGAGGTGGGACCTCCATCCTATATTATAAAAATAACTACAACTAATTTTATTAATGATGCATGAGAGCCCGAATGCTCATAAGGCGTAATAAATTGGAATTAAATTTTGTTTTGGGTTCTGGGAATGTTTAATTACTTTTTTTATTAAAATTTATATATATTATAATATTCACATAAAACTCTTGAATCTGGTGGTTTTGTAGGATAATTAGTTAATAAAATACTAATTAATTAAAACTAATTAAATTAAATATTAATATCTGCAACAAAATTAATTAATTAGCTTAACTAAAAAATGTTAATTAAATCAATATTTACAAGAATACAATTAATTAAATTTACAAAAATAAAAATAAAATACAATTTGTACATTTTAATCTTAGGTAGTGAAAATCACCGAAACTTTGAATAAGCACCATTTGCAAATTGTAAGTACAAACTCAGAAAGCTCAGAGCCATTGAGAAGTTGGAAAGAAACCGCACTCAATGAGACAATTAAAACACAAATATGAAGAAAGTAAAATCCCCATGAAATTAACCAAAAAAGAGCATTTAAGAGGCGATATAACCAAAATTCATATAGAGTACCCCCATTCTTATTATGAAGATAATAAGGTAAAAATGGGGGGTCATTGTTTTACCACAACACATACTTATTTAATTTGTATTCATTCATAAATTATTAATATTGACCATGATAGCTGATATTTATTGGTGAATTATAATTTTCTGATAAAGTTGGCCGAGAGTGGGATGCACTACATATAATTGTGATAAATCTTAACTGGATGAAGGTATGGATTGAAATATGTATACAATGTGATGGTATATTATCTAGGAAGGGGTGTCTACAATGGTTATAGAAGCTAATCATAAAGGAGATACAAATATTATGTAGATGGAATTTGATTTAATAAATGGTATAGAACATAAACAGGAAAACATGCACTTTCATTCTGGAATATTTTATTAAGTTATTTTATAAATTATTAATATGAATGCAAGTGTGTGTCTGTGTGTGCTCTCCCCATATACATTTATTTAAATATGTTTATTAATTGAAAATTTTGTTGTTATGTGTTTGGCATATTGCAATTGAAACACCAGAAGGCTATGTTGTACAATTATTGTAAATTCACATCAGAAGCTGGAAGAAAAGAGGAAAACTAATAATTGTATGATAACTACAGTCTTCCAAGTCACTAATGTTTCCTCTAGAAGTGACACACATCCAAAAGTCTCTAAAAAACAATATTATGGATATTTGGATGGCATACTTGAGTCTGAATTTAATTCTTTAAAATTGGTTTTATTTGACGTCAAATGGTACAAGTTGTGAATGAATGAATGTGATCCTAATAGAACTATTATTAAACATCATAAAAAATTAACCTTGTTTAATACAAGGTCATTTGAGACAGGAACACATCACTATGTTCTTCCAAGCCAATGTGAATGGGTCGTTTAGTCCTATTCTCTAGGTAGAGGGGGTTGGTCATATGTTGTTAGATATGATCCAAGAGGAAGGTCAGTAGAGTATAATGTAACAAAAGAAGAAGATATGGTAGAATAAGATGATGTAGATAAGTAGTTGCTTCATGTGTGAAATGAATATGTTGAATAAGTTCAAGATGTTAATTGACACATTTTTCTAGATGAAGATGATATCGACAATGTACTGTCAAATGAAGAACTTGAAGAAGTCGAATGAAATGTAGGAGACAATGTTCTAGATGATGATAATGACAATGATATGATTGGAAATAATTACATTTATGATGATGTTGATATGTCAATCCTTTAATTGACATTAATTCCAAATTAGATGATACAGATGTTGACTTTGATGAAGAATAAGATTAATGATATCAAAATGTTGAAATGCATGTGTGAGGTATGTGTTTATATGTTGTCAGTTGATTTGTCTTGTTGCATTTACCTTAATTTTTTGTTTTCTTAGTTTGTAGCTATACTTGATTCATCCTAGGTTGCTTTCAAATATTTTATAGTAGATAAATTGGGTATTGGGTAATTGAGAGTGATGTGAGGGGATGAGGGGTTATATGTGATTCCACCTTCACATGGTTGGCCTTGTTTAGTAGAGTATATTATTCTTGAAACCAAGAGAATCTCATTAACGTATGTATTTACCTCTGTAAATGATTAGCTCAACTAGTCGAGTACTCATATTAAAGCACCTTAATTTTCTATTGAGAGGCCACAGGTTGAATTCTCTCTATTCTCTCAGTGTCAGGTAAATGTCCAATTCAGTTAAAATTTAGAAATCAATGGAAATTATTCTTCAATTAATTTACCCCCACATAGAGGAGGTTGTGAATGGGGCCAACATTGAAAATTTTCTAGTTTTTAGTTGTACGCATTGTAATTTGACATGGCTACAATAGATGCATGTGTTGATGGTATGGGAGGGTTTTTAGACTCAAATGTGAATCACATATCACATTCGAATAAATTATAACATAAATGTCAAGGAGATGAAATTATTTATTATGTTTTATTGTCCTTATCATGATACATTGTATTTAATCATGTTGAGAGTTAGCTCAATTGGTCGAGTACCCATTGTCAATGAACCTTAATTTTCTATTGAGAGGTCACACGTTCAATATGACCTTCTAGATCTAAAATATCTAGATTTAGATCTCATTGACAATCGATTAGTGGATCATGAAAACACCTCATTAAGATAATAATTACAACTAATAACAATATGCTCTTGGACTTTGTGATTGTCTAGGGACTCATATTCTAACATCTATCCAATATTATCTATAAGGGCCACAAATCACAAGGGCTTGATAAAATTTCCACCCTAACCAACATAAAAATAATTAACCATGTTGGGGATCAGGCCTTATGTTTTGTTTGAGCCAATATTTATTCCTTCTCATATTTAATTGGATATGTTCCCTCCTCTTTCTCTACCATGGAAGATTATTAGAGGTAGACATAGTAATGTTGGTAGAAATATGTGATCATAGTATAAACAATTCTAGAAACTATTAGAAGAAACAACATACCAATCATCATCACATGGTTGCCTTGATTCCTAAATTCCTCCATTGTCGTAAAAACAAAATGCCAACACAAGATTGAAGTCGAATTAACAACTAATGTCTATGATGACATTTAACAACAAGAATTGTGTTAGCCCTCTTATCCTAATGTTCATGGAATCCGTCAATTAAGAATTGATTTCCATTAATAATTTAAGTCAAATTAAATAAATATCAGTACTAATAACAATGTTAAATAACATTTTTTAAAATTTAATGTCATTTATTAATAAAATATTAAAAATCATATTATCATTTATGCAAAATACGGAAGTATATATAACGCTTTACATTTGTTTCCCGTGATGAATGTATGAGATATAATTTCATCGACTATATTAATCACGTGATGTTCCAAAAATGGAGATACTGAAGAGTCATTTGAAACAATGTTTTTAGATTCAATAGATAAACAAGAAATCAATCCAATTCATGTTTATGATAATTTTCCAAGCATGTTATTTGTTTAGGTTATTGATGGAATATTGGGGAAAACATAAGCATATTATTTCCCATCTAGTTAAAACTAGATTTGGTATTTAGTTCTTTAATGGGAAGTTTTCTCATTAAGTTATGGGAACATAGAGTATGTATATATAGTATTTTACAAAATGTTTAAGAAATTTTGACTGACTTACATTCAGATTTAGAAATTTGATTGACTTGAATTCTGAATTAGAAATTTGACTAATTTTGATTGTCAGGTTTAGTCAACAAAGCCAACAAGCCCTTCCAAAATACGGTCATTAGTTTGTGGCAAAATGTTTGTTTTTCCAATATCATAGAGTAGGGACATTTAAGACACCAAGTCTTTTAGAACCATTGACCACACCAAGTTACCACTAGGAAGGGGTCCCAATGAAATTTATCATAGTTTCTCCAAAGTTTGAAGGGAAAAATGTCATTGTGGTGGTGGTGAATAGACCCATAAGGTATTCTCATTCATGTTCACTTTCTTACCCTTCTAAAGAAAGCATAGTAGAAACAACATTCATAGAAATAATTTAGAAGCTACATGGAACCCGAAGGCTTATAGCGAGTAATGGATATGAAATTTTCACTTGGATTAGCTTATTTTCTTACATATGTACTCAATTGGCTCAAAACTTCATTGACAATCACCATATGATGAAAAAATTGAGATTGTGAATAAATTTCTAAAAGATCATCTCCATTAATTTGCATTTGATAAATATCATAATGTGTCAAATGGTTTCCTTTAGTAGTATGGTGGTATAACATTTCATTTCATGCATTATCTATAATGTCACTCTATGGGTATCATCCTCCATCCATCACAACACCCTTGAAATGGAAACTTAAGGTTCAAGTAACAAAGTATCACATCAAGCACCAAAACAAGGTTCTCCAACTATTGAAGGACAACTTGGCTATAGCACAACACATCATGAAACAAAACATAGATCAATATCATAATGAACGATTCTTTGATATTGGGGATTAGTTTTTTTGAGGTTGTAACCATTTAAATAGATCTCCATTAGGTAAAAAAAGGAAAATTAATTATGACACAAGTATTATAGCCTCTATATGGTTTTGTAAAGGATTGTGGGAAAGACCTACATATTCGAGCTGCCTCAATATTCACATGTACATCTATTCTTCCATGATTCTTTTTTATGCAATATCATCTATGATGAAATAATATTTAAAACTACTCCATTAAAGTTTAACATCCAATAGCCTAAAGCAATCCTTGAAACACGGATTAGGAAACTAAAAAACTAAGTAATTATCTAGTATTCATCAAATGTAAGAACTTGCCAATAAAATAGGCCATTTGGGAAGATGTTTTTTTTCATATAAAAGCATCCTCATTTAGTCATAAATTGAAAGTAACACTTATTCGAAGGCCCATTTCATGTTAAACCTCTAAATCTTGGATCATTTCATTGTTATTGTTATATTATTATTGACATTATGGGTTGAACAGGCTCACTATTTGTAGTTGTATCCTTTATGTGTTTATATACCAAGGAGATCTAGATTTATATATAAAAATAAAAACAATTATCTGGATTTAAAGTATTAATAATAATATATATCATTTTTATATATAATAATAATATATATATATATATATAATATATAATATTAAATATAATATCTATAATATATATATATATAACATAATATATATAATATATATATATATAAATATATAAATATATATATTATATATACAGCTCATTTCAACTCAAATTCATTCACAAGAGATCTAGGATGAGAGATCGAGGTAAGTATTCTTATGTAATTGCTAAGGGTTTCCTTAAGGACCTCTAAAACCAAACTCATTATTAGTGTACTTTATGAATTTGGTTCTCCCCTTAGGTATTCTCAAATAATTATGGGGTGTACTCTAGTCATCTATCTTTAATTTGATGGGGTATCCTCTTGTCCTATCCCCTAGTTCTACATAAGAATTCTTGAAATTATCCTGGTGGTCCCTATGGTTCCTACCCATTTAGTACTTTCATTAGATATTTCTCCAAGATGAGAAAACATTCAACTTACCTTGTTTTTATTGGGAAATCTAGTGTCTATGCAGGCTACTAGTCCCACTAAGATGGGTAGCTATCTTAGAAACAAACAAATTAAAGTTACTTTCATTTTCCTTTACAAGAAGTAGATAGGAGAGGAGCAAAGAATACCAACCTCAATCTTTTGCTTGGTTCTCTACTTGTTCCTTCTCCTCTTTGACGGATCTTTGTCGCTCCTCCCTTGATCACTTCGCTTCAAAGAGTACCTGTAAAGTCAAAGCAGCATAATAACTTCAAAGTGCAGAGATCTACAATCATAAAAAATATAGGACTCGATATATATTGACCACACAAATGCATATATTAGCAAACATACAAGAATGTGGAGGAAAACTTGAATAACTTTATTGATATAAAGATTAGAAGAGAGGATTACAACCCATTGATCTGACCCAGCGTCATCTTCTCAGCATGAAAGCCCTTCTTCACCTCACGAAAAGCTTAGATCACCCAACACTTTGATATTCTTCCAGGAAACCAACAGCACTTCCTTACAAGATACAAGATTCCAGCCTTTGGATATCTAGGATGAGGGATCCATATATAGATGACTGTAGGGGGGTGAGTTAGCTTCTGGGATTTTGATTAATGTCTTCTCTCTGATAGTTCTTGATTCCACTTGGAGATTGATGATCTCTTACTCATCCCTGGGCAAATTCAGAGAGGTAAGTGTCACAGGAGAAGTTTTTGGAAGATTTCATGATCATCCACCTTGCAAACTATCTCTACCATTTGTCTACTCTCGCCCATCACACCCTACAGAAGGGCTTTCCAGTATGCATCACACTTTTTGCACTGAGAAAGTGAGATGCATCGTACCCTTAGCACTGAGTAGTCTGTATGGTCCAGCTTTGACCAGTTCTGAGCAGTTTTCTGTGGAGAACTTCTGGGAGATGATGTAATTCACTGACCTTGTTCCTTTAGGGTATGAAACAACACTTTCAGGGACTTAGAAGCCCTTGGTTTATGGACATATGTGATTGGGGTTGCAGTGCCCAAATATGTCTTAACAGTTGCCCCCTAAAGCAAGAGGTCGTAGATCTTTGATGTTGGGTGAAATGCTTTATCATGAGGATCCGAGGTTTTTCAAACTGGAAGGCGACCTGTAATAAGATACAATAAAATACATTATCTTCATAACATTTTCATGATCTAGCTGAGGTGGGAATTCCCATGCTCAACTTTATAAATTAATTTTCATGTACATAGTACAGACAATTGTCTGTGTGACAAACTGATGATTCTGATAGAGCCATCATCCTTCGATTCAGATGATCATCTGTGCAGAAATGATTTACATTTGATGTCTTTATTTTCCTGAACATATCGTAGCCCAGATGGATGAAACTAGATCCGAGGTCTTCAAACTCGTCCAATCTTCGCCTGGAGTACAAGTTGATCCATGTGAAAAATGTTTTGGAGTCGAACATGGAAAGACATCGCCTGATTACCAGCCAATGATGTAAGTTGTTAATAGGTGCGAGAGGAATCACCGATAGTGATGATGACTCTCAAGGTACTACAGTACAATTCGTGTGGTATGAAAATGGAACTTAGCATCGACCACCACGGAAAATATTTTGGTTGAAGTCCATTGATGTAAACTTGTCATCGGAAGTGAGAAACTTGCCCTTGAGGCATGCAAGCTTCAAAGTACTGAAAGGGTTGTTCCTAAGTCGACTTCTTGGATAATGAACTGTCGTCGACAAGAAGTGACTGTCGTAGGAGGGCCTTAATGAATCCCACATCTATGACACGGAATGAAGCAAATGATTTTGTGGAGGTGGAAACGATCTGATGATACAGGGTTTAGGGTGGTGGTCATTAAAGAATGAAGCGTGAAGATATTGCAGTGGGTGAGACACAAGCTGGGGTGATGAATTCTCTGATTGACTTCTTTTGAACATATCGAAGACACTAAAATGGATTGGTAGCATTAACCCCAAAGATGGATGGTATGATGGACCAATGGTAGTATGATTGGTGAACGGAATAACCCAACCTGACTCAATCATGGTGATGGAGTGAAAGTGTCATGTTCAAGAGTGACTCGCTACCAATAAAGTTTCTTCAAGTTTTCTTCCCAATTTTCCCTAGTCATTGCTGACTAGTACCTCTTTATTTTTATCAAGCTTGAGGAGGATAACATATGCTTGTTCTATAATTTTCCCTTTGGGCAAATCCGTCACTATGTTTTAATGAGCCTAGCGACAATGAAACTCGTTCTTGTCTCCATGGAAAAGTTTGTCACTATTGGTTTTAACGACTTTAACGAGAAAGACAACTCGGTCCTTTTTCAATTTTAGAGAGTCTGAAAAGGGACGGAAAGGAAACTCCAGTAATCCCTTTTCATCATATAATCCCTTAAGTCTGAAAAATTATAAAATAATACGAAAGAGATGAATTTTTGATAGTTTTAACAAGCCGAACAAGACAAGTGCTCGATCTTTTTGTGTAATAATCCCTCAGGTCCAAAAAGATTAAAATATAGAGGAGGGATAACACTTCCAGTGGCTTTAACAAGATGGAGAGGCCAATTTCTTGGCAATCTTTTCATATTTTACGAGTCAGATGGAAAGAGCTTAAAGGAGACTCATTTTTTAGGAACGAGTGATATTTTCATGTAGCTGCTAATTTCACGTAAGGTTTGGAATTTTCCAATCATGGCAGTGTCACAAGGATGGCTAACAGAATCACTCATCATAGTTGTTCCTCAAAAGGGTAAAAAATCAAATGGAGGCATATGATCGGCTAAAACAGAGTGGAGGTGATGGTAAGAACACGACTAGGGCTCAAAAATCTGATGATAATGCATTCGCAATGGTTATTTATGGGAGGTTGGTTCATTTTTTAATGAGCTTAAACTCTGGGGGAGCATTTTCTCATTTCTTAGGTTTAATTTTTAATGAGCTTGAACTTCGCATAAAAACTACTTGTGATAATGGTCATTGATATTCGAACCACCCTTAACACTACGTTCTTTTGACGGTCGTACTACCTATTCAAATTCTCCATCAAACTGATTAGAAATGATAATACATGCTTGAAAAATGAGTTAAAACACTAATAGCGTACTCGAATTATGTGAAAAGTAACTTAAAAGTAGTTTTTTAACCCTCATTTTACCATTTCATTTGAGCTTGAGATTGTTGGAGCTTTGGAGGTGCTTTCCCCATGATTTTCACTAGCTGATTCTGGGAGATTCTATGGACAATTCTTGGTGCCATTTGGACCAGGTAGGAGCTTAACCTGTGTTTTTCAATTGAATTCTTTCCTTTTTGAATTCTAAGCATGTTTCCCTACTTTTTTGAGCCTCTGGGGTTTGAAAACTTCGTTCTGCCCCCATCGCACCCTGTATATATCAAAAGGTGTGATGCATACTGGGCTGGCCATTGGCCAGTAAGTATTCATCACTCCCAGTACACATTTGGGGTGGGATGGGCATAAGGAGGGAAACTTGTGCACTATTTTTTCATGGAAATCTTTCTTGTCTTTTGCCAAATCAAGATCCTAACTATTCTCTTGTTTGTTTTCAGAGATTCATCAGAGAAAAATGGTTGTTACATGGTGAGAATGTGAGCATGAAGAAGAGGACATGGTTGCTTTATATGATCCAAGTATGGTAACTGCATTGCAGATCTGTGGTTTGCTCAAGTTCTTCCATCTCTAGCATGAGGCAAAAAATCAACTTGTTGCAATATTTCCTTGATGCATGGGATCCTACCAACCAGGTGTTCCAGATCAAAGGCAAATCCATCCCCTTGACTGTCATGGACACCTACTTTTTGACCCGTTTATCAAGGCGTGGTGCCCCTCTCTCACTATCAGGTTCCACCCATGGGGGCGAATCCGTGATGGATTATATTCACCAATACTGTAGAGAAGGACCTCAGCCGAGTAGGGACAACAAGATCAACATCTGAGATGTCACTGATCGGTCTTTAAGGACCATCTTGTTCGCCTTTGCTAGACTGGCTGGTCGTGCGGCTCTTCACTTGGCTAACAGGTCCTATATGCAGTATGCCTTAGAATGCCTTGAACCGAAGGTGTTAAACTGGTGTGATGCATTACTTCCGGTGATAAAAGAATAGCTTACCAAGGTGAAAAATAGATGATCTAAGAACTTGGATATGGTTCCATTTTGACCACTTTTACCTTGGAGAAGATCCCACTGATGCAGCTGCAGTACATTTCACTTGGTTTGGCACCACCGACTGAGCCATGGATGCAGATATGGATTGACCTTATGGCCCGACATGTTGGTCAACCACAATTTTCTTTCTCTAATGCCTTCTTTGAGTGGTTCAACCATAAGGAGATGGTTTATGCCGAATGTCCGTACGCTTGTATGGATTTCTGGGGTGACCCAGATTTGGTGCTGCCGGCTAGTGAGCAGTGGAGTGTTATAGGTAAAATTTCTGACCATATCCTTGTTTATTTCTTTTATAATGTTCCTGTGCTTTCTTTTATCAAGACTAATCAAAACCCATGTGCTTATGCATATATCGAACTAGTGCGACCAGCAGTGCGCTTAAGAGCACCAACTGCCATTCCAACAGGAGAGGTTGTAGGGAGGGCTGTTCTTCGCGACCTGGATGTGGCCGAGACTCTTGCAACATTGTAGGATTAGATCAAAGGCCTCACTCTCAGTATCCCGGATGTGAGGACTGATGAGCTGCCTCTGAGATTACAGCAACATACTACTAGCATGCCACGTTGATGGGCTAGGCTTTTATGCATGATTGCATAGGCGGTGACTTGTTATCACCAGCACCATTAGACTAGGGTGCCCCTTAGCATTTTGAGTCTTTGGGTCATTTGAACGATTTTTTCTTGGACACAGAACACTATGTGTAAACCATAAACAGTTATATATATATATATATTATATATATATATATATATAAATATTGGAGCTTCAGTTTGGTTAAGTTACATGATCCTGATGCAAATATTGATGAAATGCTTTTCTTTTATAAATGTCACAAATGTCTATCTAACACATAATTTTCCAATGAATCTATTAATGTGTTTAAGTTTATGGAAATATGTTGATATTGGAAAGAATCGAACTGTCTTTCCAAAATCTTGACCCTTAGGAACATGCGATAGATAGCTGAATTCCGTACAGAATAGATATCGGTGAGCTGTAGAATGACGAGCTGTGAGTCTAGCCTGACAACAAGTCGACGTATGCCATGTGCGATGGCATCAGAGAGGAGCTCTTTCAACGTGCTATATTTAGTGATGTTGTTCATTGATCAGCCAATACATACCCCTCTGAAACTTACTAACTCGCCGCTTGGATCAAAGATGGCCTAGGCTGCAGAAGATAGGTTCCACAAACTACAGCTTGCTCCGTCGGCATATCCAACAAATGATTCCAATGGGTTCGACATCTATAACAAATGCAAAAGTGGATTACCTAACCAAAAATGATTGCTCTTAGTGAAAACAAAAATGTAACAAAAGAATAGGGGTTACTATACTGAGTTAAGCATAGGAACGTTGGAGGTACAACCCGTTGCGGGGTTGCACCAGTGGAGTCCCATCATAATCCACTAACTCGTAGGCCCCTTTTGCTAATACATCCTTAACAATATAGGGGCCCATCCATAAATACTTGAACTTACCTACTCCCAACTTATCGGACTCTTGGTCATAAAGTAAAACCAGATCACCTTCTTAGAAGACACGGGGTTTGAAATTCTTGTCAAACTACGCCTTGACTCATTTATTATGTGCTTCATTAGCCAAGGTGGCATCACAACAGGTTTCATCTAGTTGGATTAATTCCAAGAAATGATTCTCTTCTTCTGAAGTTCCAGGAAGAAGGTCGACTGCGAGTTTGAGGGACGAGATTTCACACTGAACTAGTAAGATTGCTTCCAAGCCATACACTAGCTAAAAGGGTGTAAACCGAGTCGCATTTCTCACCGATGTCTGGTATGCCCATAGGGCTGAGTATAAGATTAGGTGCCAACTCCATTTATGGACTCCAATCATCCTTTGCAGCATGCGCTTCAAGACTTTGTTGATTGCTTCAACTTGCCCGTTAGCTTGCGGATAATACAGAGTAGAGTTGTCGTGGGACAGTCCTAATTTGGCAGGAAACTCAACCATCATGTGATTGCGAAAATGTAATCCATGATATGTGACTATAGCTTGTGGAACACCGAATCTGGAGACTACATGATTGAAAAAGAAAATAGTAGCTGTTTCGTCGCTGTTGTTTAATGTAGGCATCGCCTCAGCCCATTTTGTAAAATAGTCAATTGCAACTATGATATACTCATGCCCCCCAGCCAAGGTGGGGTTACATGTCATGAAATCTATGCCCCATTTAGAAAATGGCCCAACAACGACTACTAGATGTAGAGGCATGGGTGGTATTCTGGTTTTGTGGTCGAAGATTTGACAAGCATGGCAACTTCTGACTGCGGTTATGCAATCTTTTAACATTGTTGGCCAGAAGTACCCTGCTCGTAAAAAAATTGCATTGTAGCGTAACTAGATTGATGCCCCCCACACGCGCCTGAATGACAATCATTCAGGACTTTTTCATCCTCCTCATGGGTGAGGCACCTCTGCAGAATTGTATCGATACCACGAGGGTAAAGTGTATCACCGACGATCATGTAGTCTTTTGCTTGGTATCGAGTACGTTGCTGCTCCGAACGGGAGGTATTAGACCTATATGTTTGGGTCTGGAGATAGATGATCATATCTCCATACCACGGATCACTTGAAGATATCAGAAACAAAGATTCATCCATGATTGTTGCATTGGATGTTGAATCGTTGGACGACAATGGGAGATCGCATAGAAACTCCGCGAAAACCAGAGCTTTCTTTGATTTGGATTTTACAAATTCTAGATCAAACTCTTGAAAAATTGCTATCCATTTGGAATATTTTCCCCCCAGTAACTCTCACGACAAGATATAAGTCATGGGGTTGCAATCTGACAAAATGGTAGTTTTTCAAAAGAGGATGTAGTGTCGAAATCTCTATATTGCTTGAACAGCTGCAAGAGCTATCTTTTCAACATAGGAGTACTTGCTTTCTGTGTTATTTAGGTTTCAGCTTAAATAATAGACAAGATGTTCAATTCCATTGTCTTCTTGAACTAAAACCATTGCTATGGTCGTATCTATTGCAGCCAGATACAGGTTATAGTCTTTTTGATAATCAGGAGCATACATTAATGATGCTTTTATTAGGGATTCTTTTAAAGCATCAAAGGAAGATTGCATGACCTGATCCCAAATGAAGGGTACTTCTTTTTTCAATAGATGAGTATAACCTTTAGCAAGTTCGGCATAATTTGGAATGAACTTCGTTAGAAAGTTGGCTTTCCCTTGGATTTTCTGAATCTGAAGCAAATTTGAAGGTGGAGGCAAATCAATGATTGCCTGAACCTTATAGGGGTTGAGACGAATCCCGTCTTTTGAAACTACAAAGCCAAGTAAACAACTATAACTAACAAAAAACACACATTTGTGTGGATTGAGTCATATCTTCTAGTGTTGGCAACGTAGAAGTATCGCTCTCAAATGCTACGGATGATTGGTCTACTTTCGCGAATGAGCCGGAAAATTGTCAGGATATGGTTGAACGATGTTCTTGATGTCATGGAAGGCATAATTTATTTCCCTATAAAAGGTTTCCCCTACGATCTTTAAACCAAAAGGTAGCTTGTGGTAAGTGAATGTGCCCCACAGACAAATAAATGTAGTCTTTGACTGGTCCTATGAGCGGATATTTATTTGATTATACCCCGAAAATCCATCCATAAATGAAAATATTTTACATCTGGCGCATTCATCAATTATCTGGTCAATGATGGGTGTAGGGTAGTTGTCCTTTGGACAAGCTTGATTTACATCCCTATAATCGATGCACACTCTTATCGTTCCTTGATTTTTCATTACAGGAACAATATTCGATACCCAATCGGTTAGAGGAATGGGGTAAATGAAACGAGCATGGAGAAGTTTCAACTTCTACCTTGATGGCAGTGGCTTTCTTGGGGTGCACCTACCGAAGCTGTTGTCATACTAGTTTGACAACTGGATACAAATTAATTTCGTGTTCAACTGTACTCGAGTCGATGCCTGGCATTTCTTCATATGACCATGCAAAGACATCTCTGAACTCGTGAAAGAGAGCATAATATATTTCCAGTTCTGTAGGAGAACAAGATTTGCCGACATGAATATTCTCTACAACATCTGGCTTAGTCGAGATATTGATGGTGATATTCTCTTCAATATTGGACAAGTTTTGCTCGGAATCCACCGTATTTACAGTATTCGATAGAAAATCAAATACTAAAGGATGATCAAGGTCACTGGAACAATCTTCTTTATAATCTGGAAGATGGGAACGATGGTGGTAATATTCCCATGGTGCCCCACCAATCATTATTGACTGAACAATTCCTTCACCTATAGAGTGTACATGCAACGAAGGATCTTAAGGGGTACCATATTCCTTAGACCTATCTACCCAAATGCTTGATGAGCATTAATTTGGGTTCGTCTCCCATGCCAAATCAATTGATTTCTACAATATTTCTATTGAGCTTGGAGACAAAACCTCGCGATGATCAATGCTAACATCGTGATTAGGTATATTTTGAATGGAAAACACCATGTTGCAAGTTTCCACCATGGCCACTTCCGCCATATTGTTTGGAGGTGGTAGGGAAAAAGTACCCATCAATGTCGGGTCTTTTAGTAGGGCTACTCTGATATTTTAAAGTGAATGAGAGCTCCAGTGGATCATCGGAATGCTTCCTGTAACTTGTGAACTATTGGGGAGAAACATTTGTTGGTCGATGATTGTAATTCCTCCTTGGAAAGGAAATGCAATCTTTCTGAAGTATGTCGACACAACAGTAGCCATAGCATATATCCAGGGCCTTTCCAGTAGGATGTTGTAATTGAGGTTTTCATCGATAACTTCAACATCAATTTCTACTATCTTGCCCCCCAATTCGACTTGCGAGTTACTTAAAATCCCGTATGGAGTGTATGTTCGTCGATCAAATGCTTTCAACATCATTGATGATACAACAAGGGTAATGAGCCCAAATTTTTCCAGAAATTCATCGACATAATACATGTAGATGCTCCCTCATCAATAATTGTTTGATGAACAGTTTTGTTGAGGGCTATCACTTGAATAAGGAAAGCAAGTTGAGCTAGTAATTGAGGGTAATAACCTTTATGATTAAAGGCCACAATATTGGCATCAACTAGGTCAATCCCACCTATTGCTGATAATAGAGCTTGCTTTTGGGAGGGGTAATTTTGCAGTACCTCAAGTGTTGACATAGAAGACGATGATTGGGCCAGGTCCTCTACTATATTATAATTATATGCTGCTCTGGCACGAGGATTAAATGTCGATTTGTGTACTACTCCCTTTGGTGGCTTTATCGTCAACTCAAGAATGATGGGTGGCACAACTTCGGTCGAAGTTGTCGTCGAACTACTAAGTTGATCAATAGCTTTGTTGTTCGACAGTTATTGATTCCCGTAATCTTTATTCCTTTTTGATATCAAAGCATAATTTTGCTGTTTCGAAATGGACAACATGAGTGCTTGGGATGGGGAAGCATTTTCACTAGCAACCAAATTAGTTCCCGGGTTTGGAAACAGATCAGTTAATACCAATAAGGTTTTTGAATTCTTAAAGAGTTTCTTGACTTTAGCTTTATGTGGACAATCTCTCGTCCAATGATCATCATTGCATATTTGACACCCCGCAGGGGGTTTCCTTTGCCCATAAGGGTTTGCAGAAGGTTTCTTAGGAGATGAATTATCCTGTTTCTTCTTTTTCCCTTTCTTTTTCTTCTTGCCCCCTAGTTGCTTCAGTTCTTCGCCTTTGTCAATCGACATGGCATTTACCTCCGAGGCAAGAAGTTCTTCATTTCCATTTTGACTAGAAACCATGCGAGATTTCTTTGATGTAGCCTTTACGGTTTTTGTGCCAGTCGTACCTATCACACCATCACTGGCATGAGAGTCTTTGTTTTATTTAGGAGGAGGAGGAATAAAAAATTCCAGTCTAGGAGCATCAGGGATTTTGTCATAGAGCCTGCTAGGCTAAGTATAGATCAAGTATAGATATTGCGCACGAGCAATGACTTGCTCTTCAGTGACAACTCCTCCCTTTGCCACATATTCTATGATAGAAGGTAACAATGACTTAATAAACCATTCAACTAACAACTGATTAGGAACATATGTTTTTACCATTCTATGATGATGTCAACACTCATGGATACGATCAGATATGTGAGTGTCTGTAATCTGTTTGAAATTGGTAAGAAGCTCTGTTCCTATTTCGTACCTTATGGGTAGCTAAAAATGGGTTAAAAAGGTTGTGGAAAGGGTGTTGAAGTTATCAAGTGAAGCTCTAGGCAATTCAATGTACCATTTTTCTACCGGACCAGTTAACGTTCACTAAAAAAGGTGAAGCCTAATCAAATCATAATTTAGAGTGTTGGATGAACACCACAGATGAAAGGTCATCACATGATTCGACGGGTCTTCACCCTGATTTCCATTAAATTTCGGAATATATGATGGAAGTTTTGTGAGGAATTTCCGGCCACTAAGGGGCATAAGCAATTGGATCGTTTGTTAGCCGATTTAGATCTGGTAACTCTAAATTCACCACGAAGGGAAACTGTTGATTCAGGTTCGGCGAAGCATACCCAGGATAGGATGGTTTTTCCTGAGCAATGGGTCTTTGCATACCAACATAATGCATTTGATGTTGATAACTTTGGTAAGGTTGATGAGCATAACCATTATGAAATGATTGATGTTGACCGTTCTGAATATATGTCTACCCATTACTTACAAATATTTGTTGCTCAGATCCTTGGCAAGCTTGTTGGAATCGCGGTTGTTGATATTGCACCAGCCATGGTTGTGAAACCATTTGCTGTTGTCCAATACTAGCTATTTGACCAAGATGAGGGGTAATAGTACCCGTTTGAACCTAGGTCGCTCCGGTTAGGGAGCCACTAATCGATGATTGGGGTTGTGTCATGGAGACAGGAGGTTGTTGTATTACGACCTGAGAGACTTGAGGTTGACATACAATGGGAAACTCTTGTACTTGTGACATTGTCACAATGGCCAGTGTAGTGGGGATATTCGACATAGGTAGGCTTTGTTGCATTCAGTATACAACTCTTGGTTGTTGAGGCACTATTGGCACCCAACTGCTGGATGTAATTCCAGCATGACCCGAATTCTGTTGCGAACTCCCATATGGTTGTTCTCCCGGAGGAAACAATGAAAGGGCATACTGCCCCCCATATGGCGGCAATCTAATGCTCAAAGGAATGATTGGCCTTTGGGGATTGGACTGCCCAAATTGATATTGTTGTGAAGGATCAATTTGTCGAGACTTAACATAAGAGATTCTGGATATTATTCCAAACGAACAAACGGGAGTAGACCATACTGTGAAAACAGTCCTTGGATGGACTCCATCTAGCGGTTGAGAGATAGTTGGGACAGATGGTACACTAGCGAACATTGTTGGAGTAGCAGCAGGAAGTTCTGTTGCTGCTGCGTTAGATGACACAACCCTTAATGTCGACAGTTGTTCAGACATATCTAGCCTATCCAAAAGATTTCCTAGAGATTCTACAGGAACTTGCGATGAAGGGAGACTAACTTCTGATGACGAAGGATATAGGGTGATCCCGACTCCAAAATGCAATGGATTACTGGATGGAGGATCCTCCACAATCTCTTCTATTGCAATCAATCCAGGTGGGGGAGGTAGACCATCAGGTCTGTAAAATATTTCTAGTGCCGAAGAACATATAGACTCTGCAGCAACAGTTGTTGGAGGGGTAACACCTTTTGAATCAGCTGTAGATGGAGCCAATTCAGGCATAGAAGTGTTTACCGTTACACTAGGATTAGTTATAATGTCCTCTTGTGGCCACAGAACTTCTTCTATAAAGGCAGAGGTACCAGAGATGGTTGGAGTAACCGGAGTCCCTGAGGATGTTGGAGCACAAGTTCCAAGCAAACCAGGGGTCTTTGATCTGGTTAAGAGAGTTCGCTTTGTCCAAAATGGTTTCATTTCCAGAGTCAAAGATGGTTGACTCGTTAATCTCTACGAATGACGAGGTTTCGGTTGACTTTATTCCACGATTGTGGATTACTTGATCAACTCAAAATAAAGGGGAAAGAGTGATTCCGAATTTAATCAATTTTAGACACTTTGACACAACTTTCTTTTTCAATTTTTAAGAGTCGAGAAAAAGCTAAAGATGACTCTAGTTGCCTTCGATTTTTAATGAGCCTGAAGTGACAAGTGATCAGATGGACCTTTTCCTTTAAGGAGTCTGAAAAGGAACGAAAGGGACTACTCCGGAAATCTAGACAGAGGGATTACCAAACCAATCACAAAACTACACAATAAGTTTTACGGTACGACAGTCAATCTTCACGAATGTTGTGTTCAGTGCATTGTGATCGATAGGGTGGCAGACACGACTTCCTAAGGATAAAGGATATAGCCTATTGTGGTCTCCCAATATATACTCGACGGTACGTGGAAGCACAAGTCCGTACTGGCACTTGTCGTCTCAAAGAGGAGGAATCACCCAACCTACAATGAAAGTGATAGTTAACAGGTTTTACAATGCTGGAATATGTCTCTAGCCTAGACTTCTAAATGTTTTGCATTAGGTTCCAAAGAATTTTATGTTCATTGAATTTATTTTACAGTTGATATTTCTTAAGAATTTTACCTTTCAGGTTCACCACGTGATGTAGATATACAATTCCTAAAATGCAATCTAAGATGATAAACAATCGTTTAATCTTATTTTTGCAATGAAAATCCTAGCTACTAAGGAAAGAGAAATAGGATTCTTTCAACATAGAGCAGAGAGCACACACTAGATGCACTATCCTAAATCAAAATAAACAAGCAGTCTAAATGAAAATGCACATGCATGTATTTTTTTCACATTCTTAATGTGTGAATGACAAAAAGAATGCTAAGTACAAATCTGAATTGTTTCAAGACACAGTAATAATGATTTTCTTTTCAAAAAAATGACAAGAAGATAATGACGACACTTTGCGATTATGAATTGAAAACTGCTTTCAACACTTGAAAAACTATTAATCCAAATCAAATACAAGAGTAACAGTGTAATCAACCATCAAGAATAGTAGGATTCTTTTCTTTGACTGAAAACGAAACTTGCAATGCTTCCAAATCAAAGGATGATAGTTTGATTATGCTACTTATTTGTAAAGGAGAACCGTAAATGGCAAACAATACATAAAAACATTTACAGTTATTCATACTATGGAGGTTGAATCATGTAAAGGAAGGGATCTTCTACAGTGGTATATTCATCATAGACAACAAAACTCCTGAATAAAGCTGAAGAGAGTGAACAAAAAACCAAAGTCTGGAAGCAGAAGAGGTCTTATCTGATCATCGCACCTGTAACACAGGGAAAGAGCGATGCATCTCACCTACTACACATAGGAGGTGCGATGCATCCAGATTCCTAAGAGGAGAAGGTGCGATGGTCCAGGGACGAGACTTCAACTGGGTTCTTGGTCATAGTTTGCAGCTCAGTTCAAGGATTTAAGCTGAGAAAATGATAGTCAGTAAATGCAAATCACAGGGGCTGATCTAATGAGGCTACTTGAGCCACCACCAGGGCAATTAGGATGTTTGCAAATCAATTATTCTGTTTATAAACAAAACCTAGAGATAGACAGAAGCAACATTGATCTACTTTGCACTTGCATAGAAAATGCAGTTCGAAGGCTAGCTGGCTTGACTTCAGGCTCTGTCTATAAGTTTATAAAGCAAACAAATATAGACAAGAAAACAAGTTATTCACTCCCCAGCGGAGTTTCCATTTTGTTATCGGGAAATCTAGTGTCTATGCAGAGCTACTAGTCCCACTAAGATGGGTAGCTATCTTAGAAACAAATAGATTAAAGTTACTTTTGTTTTCCTTTACGAGAAGTAGATAGGAGAGGAGAAAATAATACCAACCTCAATCTTTCTCTTGGTTCTCTGCTTGTTCCTTCTCCTCTTTGATGGATCTTTGCCACTCCTCCCTTGACCACTTCGCCTCAAAGAGTACCTATAAATTCGAAGCAGCATAATACCTTCAAAGTGCAGAGATATACAATCATAAACAATATAGGACGAGATATGTATTGACCACACAAATGCATATATTAGCAAACATACAAGAATGTGGAGGAAACTTGAATAACTTTATTGATATAAAGATTAGAAGAGAGGATTACAACCCATTGATCTAACCTAGCGTCATCCTCTCAGCATGAAAGCCCTTCTTCACCTCATGAAAAGCTTAGATCACCCAATACTATGATATTCCACCAGGAAACCAACAACACTTCCTTACAAGATACAAGATTCCAGCCTTTGGATCTATGGGATGAGGGATCCATATATAGATGATTGCAAGGGGGTGAGTCAGCTTCTAGGATTTTGATTAGTGTCTTCTCTCTGATAGTTCTTGATTCCACTTGGAGATTGATGATCTCTTACTCATCCATGGGCGAATTCAGAGAGGCAAGTATCACAGAAGAAGTTTTTGGAAGATTCCATGATCATCCACCTTGCAAACTATCTCTGCCATTTGTCTACTATCGCCCATCGTACCCTACAGAAGGGATTTCCAGTATGCATCACACATTTTGCACTGAGCTAGTGAGATGCATCGCACCCTTAGCATTGAGTAATCTATATGGTCAATTTTTGACCAGTTCTGAGCAGTTTTTTGTGGAGAACTTCTGGGAGATGATGTAATCAGCTGACCTTGTTCCTTTATGGTATGAAAGAACACTTTTAGGGACTGAGAAGCTCTTGGTTTATGGACATATGTGATTGGGGTTGCAGTGCCCAAATATGTCCATAACACTTGTGGAATTCAATGGCCTTTATGTGTGTTATTCTAGTGACAAGTGAGTAAGCTCTACAATGATTTGATTGTGAAAAGGAGCCTTAAAGAAATATTTGGTAAAATAACCTAATGTCTTAGTTGAGGAGAAAAAAAGAGAAACAATACAAAATGTCTCGATGTACTACCACCCCAAGTGTTGAAGAGCCATTGTCAATGTGTCGAACCTTCACCAAGGGTCTTTGTCTTAAATGTTGATAAGGTGTCCTCCGGTCCTGTCCCCTGTTTCTACATAGGAATTTTTGAAATTATCCTAGTGTTCCTTGTGTTCCCTACCCAATGAACATCATTCCATCTTTCAATATGTCAACAATTCACCAGATCATCATAAAAGTCTCAAACAATAGATCAAGAACCTCAAAGGGGTCATTCTAAAGAACGCCTTGAGATAAGTATGCTAGAAGAAACTTATATCATATTTTTTATATCCAAATGACATCTATGCTAGGTCATTCATCCAAAGGAGAAGAAATCTACCTTCTAATCTATCTCATTCATAAGCAATACTACTTGTGCAATGTCGATCATTGGTCCAACTTTATGTTTCAAACATGTACTAGTATCCAAAAATATATTGTCAACAACCTTATATATGGTGTTCACTTGATTTCATAGCTCTTGGGGTGTTTCAATAAGACGAACCATCATTTTTTGTTGCACTTTCACACTTAGTAATTTAGATTAGCATTTGGATGCTCTCGAGGTATCTCCCTCTCATAATATTCTTCAAATCTCTCCAACTCTTGGTATCACAATGCAACTCTTTCACTGCTAAGTGAGAAGACATGAGACACATATATAGGAGGAGCAAAAAATTATTGTCATAAAGGAGTAATATTCATTCCTTGATAAAAAGTAACATATTCCATTTGAAGGCATGTAACTCATTCCATTAAGGAGAGGTATGCATGCCTCAGTTAAGGAGAGTGTAATATATGCATTAAAGAGAGTGTAAGAGGAATATTTTATGATATTCCTTTAGTGAGTGTAAGAGGAATATGCCATTCTTTGATGAGTGCGTAAAGGAGAGAGTTATGTAGAGCCATGAGAGTCATCAAAGTAGAGAAGTGTGAAGTGATTGAGGTGATGAAGGTGACTTGCAATTCCTTTTAATAATAATATCATAGTCTCATAAAAGATCATAATAATTAACAATATTGATAATATTGATGATTAGGTCAAGATTGAACTATTAAGATTGATTAGTGATAAGTTAAGTGATTTTACTTCAACTATACTTGATTACCAACTGATGCAAGGTGATTTACTATTTCTGGAAAGTCATACTTGAGATGCTAGACATGACTTTCTATTTTTAGAAAGTCACTCTAGAATTTTCATAAATGAGATTTTATTAAGGAAATTCATCCTTGAGTTTCCCATGAGTGATAATTTTCTTCTGGAAAATAGGGATTCTACATAACATATTTCATGCATCTCTGTGCCTTAGTAGATTGAGGACTATGCACGTTGTTATACTCCAAAGATCCAAGATTCCACACCTTGATATTTTTAAATATTCAAGACTTCATGCCCTAAACATTTTATTATAGATCCAAGACTCCACGTCTTTATCTTTCATGGACTTAGGACTATGCTCCCTAATCCTTGTATTATAGATCCAAGACTCTACATATTTATATTTCATGGATTTGGGACTCCACTACTCTGTTTTGAAACTCTACGCTTCACCTTAAGGTATTGATTGTGAGCTCATACCCATATGATGGTTCATTGGTAATGTCTTGTTCCAAGACTTCCACACATCACAATCTCATAGATCAAAATAATCAAATGAATTTAATAATTGACATATTCCCATTTTACCAAGGATTGTGCATGACTTCCACAGTTGTTTTGGTTTTCGACAAAATGGTTTGTGCAATTAGTTATAACTTGAGAATCACTTTTGGAAATGACCAAGCCTTGTGAAACATCCTTCTTAGTACAAGATTAAGCATATATAATCATACAAATCATGTATCATCCATAAATCATAATTAACCATATGTTCCACATAATTATTATCATCCATGGATCTATGTGTCTCAATCCTGGATCACCATTTATGTCATACACCTATGTCAAAACTAGGACACCAAAAGAGAAAACATTGATAATATTTAGTTAACCAAAATTAATTATCTACACACAACCACAAATATTATCATAAGCACACAACAACCAGGTGACTCAAACTAGGTCTATAGCATAAAATCATATGCATAAGTATGACATGCATAATCTTATATAATTGCATCAAAATGACCCTCTCCAAGTTTCACAAAACTAACCTTGCCAAGGTGGGACACTACGTAGCATCAATATCTCTACAATTTTATAGTTGTTTCTTCTTGTTACATCTCCATCTAGAGTAATGATTCCCAAATGGAATAACATCCTCTGCATAACCTTTATGATCATATGTTGTTGCAAAAATTGATTTTTGGCATTTGATATAGTAACTCTCATATTTGTCTCATATTATTTGAAGAGATTCAATGGCATGGAGGATGGGTTTACATCAAAATATATCAATAATGTGCTTTAATTTTATAGATATAAACTCTATAAAATATTTTGAAACCAAGTTGAAATTTTTGAAAACAATGTTAGGTTGAAGATATAAAGAGTAAAAATACAAAGGTGAATGTTGAGGAAAGAGAGGAAATCTCAAAAGAGATATCGTAAAAAAATAATAAATAATTAAAGATTAAATCAAATAAGAAATCTTTTTACTTGTAATGAGAAATTTGTATTATTCAAAAATTTGTAGCCAAAACACACAGTTGGAGAATATCATAAAGAATGTTATAAGGAAAATTGTTTCAATGGTTCTAAAAATAAACTGGAAAAATACGATCCTCCTCCCAATAAAATTATAGAAGTGGGAAGATCCAATACTAAACTTACTAACACTTAAACATACTACTTGAGTGCACTCGAAGATTCTTACAAATTGCTTGCACAAGATGATACAAAATCAAAACATTTCTAAGATTTGAGTGAGACTAAACCCCCACTAGATCCATGAGAGGAAGAAGAGTGTTGGGCACCAGATTTTGCGGAATTACTTCTTTTATATTTTATATTTATTATTAAAGAAGGGGACGAACATGGATTGTTTTTTCAAACATCGAAATAGGAATGATAAAAATAGAAAATATTGACCACCTCCTCTTCCTGTATTCCCACTTCTTCTTCCTTCCTTTCTAAAACAAATATTTTTGTTATTTTTCCTAGATAGAACCTCTTCCTCAATGGGTATATTGATTTTCTATGTTTTCACTTGATCTGGATGAAACTTCTTTAACAATTGTTTCTTTTTCTTCCTTGAAACGTGTTTTAATGTTTCTTGCTCATCAATAGTTCGAGAACATGGAGTTTGGTTAGAAGGAAGCTAAGATGTTAGAGCATTAGAAAAAATATTGAAAAGTTCCATATTCATGGAAATAATCATATTTAAAAGGAACCTGCTCATAATACAGGGCCTAAATATGGCCCTAACCCTCCAAGTGAAGTTGAATTTCCTCAACGAGTCCTTTTGAAAAACCCATTTCAACAACAATCATGGCATAAGATATGATATTAACCTTGGTCTATGAGAAAGTATTATAGCATCTGAACTTGTTTCTAATGGATTTAAAAATGCCATCACCCACAAAAATAATAGGAAGGTGTTGCAATCTAATCTAAATACTCACAAAAGAAATTTCCATGTTGGGATTAAAAACCAAAATCTAATGGGCGAGAAACATTCCCCCAGAGCCCATGAAATAATGCCTAGATCTAAATATTAGATCCATATCATCCCACCTTTAACCTTTTCTGTAGTACAAAGTGTAAAAAAGCTCATGTTCTACCCAATTGTTAGATATCAATCCAAAATAAAGTTATAATTAGACCAAAGGCCAATACCAATCACCCTTTTTCCTTTAGGGTCTTAACGTTATTTTTTGTTGAAGAAGAAATCCCCAATCCAAGATAAGGAATTACAACCACCCTTTTTGCAAATATGCTTGGTTCAAGGTATTTATAACTCACTAAACCACATGCAAGAGTGGTCCCATTGAATAATTTTAGGAACTATACAAATCAACGACTCTAGAGTAACAAACTCTTGAACCTCGACCACATAGAACTAACCTGCATCAATCAAGATCTAGAGCAAAAATTAGAGACCTGTGTAATTCAAGGGGACATGTGTTTAATATGAACTGAACCTAGATAGTAAAAGGTTCAAATGACTCTCAACAAAAATTAACATGAAGTAATGGAAAACCCTTCAAACCAAGCTAAAGGGGCTGATTGGAATCCTGTAAACCAAGCTAAAGGAGGTGATGGGAATATTACAAACCAAGTCAGGTTGATGGCACAATCCCTATTGCACTATTCTTGTTGGATATATTTTATTTGTTACACTAGGGAAAAACCCACTTAATGCACCAAGGTAAATTACAATTTCAGTTCAATGCTTTTAATTTTCTTTGAGGATTCAATTCTTAAGGATCTACAAGCTACCAAATCTATGATGAATCATATTATGATTCAATGAGGTTCTCTTAGCTTCCAACTAGATAACTAATTTTAAGTATGTTCATATTTCTTTGGATAGAAATAAGTTTCATGTTACAGGCCATCAATTCGCTAATTGCTTCTCTCATTCAATGGGCTGTAGGTACAACCAAATAGGTACATTTAAAATATATCTTCGTTGAGTGAGGGAAGTTCAAATAGAGTGGAGGAAAGTTAGATCTATTACGTCTAATCAAATAAGATCAACTAGAGGTCAAAATATTGGAAGAAAATTCCATAGACACATTTTTTTTCTTGTTGAAGGGGGGTCATGTTCTTATGATGCAGAGAGCATAGATGACAACAAGGTTACCTTAAGGTACAAACATCTAGTGAAATGATGGGTACCCAAAGACCTTCCTCAAGTAAATACTATTTTTTGTCTCAACAAGAGGATATTTCGCATTGCTCCATCATCATTAATGGTTTGGGGTTATTTTCCATGGATGGAATAAATCTTTGTTATGGTATATTAATTGAATTGATGGAGTATGTTGAACCTTGTTACAATTACAATAATTGGATGTGACTAGTATAATACATGCGAGGTATGCAAAGATAGGAAGTGGCTACAAATTATATACAGTTAATATACAACAATAAAAATAAAGGATAATATATTTATATTGACGGAAGGCCAAAAACATCAGGGAATATTGTAGGGTTTATATATAGTACACAACCCGGGACAACAAATAAGCAACCCAATTTCATATTTTAGGGAAGTGAAGGAAACCGTCTATTTGTATGTGCAATAAAAGCAATACTCCTAGGAGAAGATTTGTTTATTCATTACAACTTAAATCAAATAGATTCAGATGACATTGTGATTATGGAATTAGTACATATCAAAATTTCATGGCCAATTAACGTCGCATGATTGACTTACAAAAAGGTTATATATATTGTCATTTTTCATTTTTGAGAGGTAAATAAATGAATTTGTTGCTAACTTTTTTATAAGAATATGTATATATGATCAAACTAACTAGATTCCTAATTTAGTCTTCATCTAATTTATTATGCATTTATTAAGCCAACAAATATATTTTAATGCGGCTAGATGATCATGGAAAAGCACCAATATATTAAAAATAGGTAAATGATTAACAATTTTGATTTACATTGAATGTGAAATTGATTATTTATTTAAACAATAGAAACACCTTTTCTTTTGTTGAATTATTTGGTCTAGGGGACATGAACACAGTGGTCATAATTGTTTTGATGAGGAGGAGTTGTTCGATTCTCCCAACCCAATCAAAATAAATAAATAAATAAAAACAAAAAACAAAAAACAAAAAAACAAAAAACAAAAAACAAAAAAACAAAAAAATACAAAAAAAAACTTATGGTTAAAGCGAACAAAAAACTTGCTCTTTTGATTCACATTAGAGATAAAACTCATGAGGCTAAACATAGGATGCACATCTTGAACGAATTTCATAAGAGATATGAGGTAATAACCATATTTTAAGGTGATTTTTTTATGTCATAAGTTGAATTATGAAAGTATTTTTTTGTACGTTTACATTATCTAATCGAAAATTAATTTTCTTTCTTCTATAGGATTATTTGGCAAATACACCATAGTGTTTGGCCACCACGAGCCAAAATATACCTATGAGCTATTCACTTCTCCACCTTCGAGTTTTTGCAATACCATTAGTTAGACTGGGTCCACACCTTTGGCTCTGACCAATGAGCACATGCCTTGAGAGGCAAACACATAACCAACTTCTAGAGGTGGTGATGCAGGTGACTCTATTGATGACAATATGGGTTCAATTCCTAAATCATCACACGTTATTAACACAAGTACAATTATCAGCACATTTTTAGTGAATGAGGAAGGAATTCCAATAAAACAATCAACCCGAGTAAGTTTTAATTTTTTAACTATTTCACGCTATCTCTCTCTAACATAAATCATATAGATTATCATTTTCAAACTAATGATCATATCATTTTCATGTAGGAAACAACTTATTCTATAAACACATGAAAGAAAAATAGTTGTTTATTTTTTGCCCCACCATATGCACAGAGTTGAAATCCAAAAATTCCAACCTAAGGAAAGTGCTTATGGACTACCTTGAAGGTCTATTTGGGGTAGATACCTTAAATAAAAGTGCGGTCACCTCCATAAGAGACATGTATACGGGTCATTTGGAAAATAAATCTACATATGAGTGTCTAGCCATGATTCCTATGATGGAATGGAAGGAAATCATTGTTGATGCATAGGAGAAGAAACTAAGAAAAGAAAGAAAAACACCACCTGGTGCACCAAGGTAAATCACATTTTCAATGCAATACTTTAAATTTTCTTTAGTTTTAAATTAAATTTCACTATATAATATACTTGAAACTTTTCATAGGCTCCCAAACACTTCGAAGGCTACCAGGTGAAGGCTCGAGAATCATGACTAACACAAACTAGGCTAGGGTGGTTATTCGAAGTTATAGGCACACATTTTAAGTACGAAACATCTTAACAATATTATTTGTTATCTCATCTTCTAAATGTCTGGTAATTGCGTTAGCCAATAAAAAAATTCAATACTCATGCATTGGAGGGTGATGAGTTCAAAACCTAAGCCACAGAGGAATACTTTTAGCTTGGCTTCAAGTTTGGCTCTTAAGTTGTTTTTAATCGCCAAATAAAAATGGGACAAGCTCCAATATCTAGTTTTAAGGACATGGTAAATAAAAATCAATCCACTTTAACTTTTCATTACTTATAAAATACAATCATGTTTCATATCGTCTATAAATTTAATATATTTCTTTCTTTTAAGCAGGGGAATAGCAATACCAACAAGTATTCTTTTGATAATGGAGTGCAACTAAAACATGGTGCTCCCATGTAGCCCCATGGCAGTGGGGTGCAACCCCATGATATTGCTTCATATGAGGCCCATGACAGTAATTTTATGATTATGCTTATAAATTTATGAGGGTAATTTATTATTATGGTTCTTATAAAAAAATTCTTTGAATGGTAGAGCATATTGTACGTGAGGATCCTCTACCAAAATAGGAGCACAAGGAAAACATAATTCCAATGGTGTCAAATAGTGCACTAGGTAAATAATTTATTTCAAAGGTATTTTTCTAGTATCAATGAAATACTTCAATGATATTTCCTTTGAATGAGTTATTTGAATCTTTGGGTAATCTTACCTTTTCTTCATTTAGAAAGAGAATTAAAGTTATAAATATTTAATTGTAAATGGTGTATTAATTATAACCTTTCCTTTTTCAGCTCCACAACATGTAGAGGATGAGGCTAGACAAGAAATCGTTTGTCTACCTCTACTTCTCAAGTAGGCAAAGAACACTCTAATTCTCCTTTTGTTAATGAAATACTTGTGGAATAATAACAAAAAATATCAATTTGACATTCCTTTATTGTTGCAACTAATCATTCACCCCTCTTGCAACAACCTCCATGTCATGTATACATGATCAAGTTGTGTTTTGAATCTTCTGCAAAAAGCTTATGCAACAACCTTTAGATATTAAAGCATTCATATTTGTGTGAGTGCCAAGGAGGATTTGGATTAATAAGTTCGGAGTACTTCAATTGGGACTCAAGGTAAAAAAAACTTAGTTGATTTGATGTGTCTCTTGTTATGGATATATATCTATATGATTTTCCCCTTCATTATCTTGTGTATTTAGTCTTTTATGGAAAAAAATGGTAAAGCTAATATTCCTTGAGTAGATTAGTTAGATCTAATAGTAGTAAATATTTGTATTGATTGAGATGGTTTTATATTGGTATTATTGTTCTCTTGTGTGTAGGAATCAAGTGTTAGGAGTTGGATTTGAATCTTTGCGGTTATATCAAACAAGATTATGCAAGGACAACTATAAAATAAAGGGTATGGGTCATACTAGCATTTTCATTTTGTGAATTAGTGCATAGTGAATTTTCATTTCCATGGCGAAAATACTTCAATTCCCCTTTCAAGAAAACTAGTGCACCATTAAATACTTTGGAATTTTTCTTAGCCTTCATTTCCAATATTGAATCTGTTATTCACAGCTTATCCAAAAAATCATTTTTTTGCAAAGTGATTAAATCCATTTGGACACATTGTTCTATTAGAATTTATCCTCTTGACTTATCCAGTTTACCAATTATCATCTCTCCTTGTCCCTGTGGGATTGAAACAATTTATATCTAAAGAGTTATGGAAATTCCTTTGGGAAGGAGGAAAAAAAACCGCTTGCATTTTCAATTGGTTAATTAGTGCATAATGAGAGCCGCCAAATCTCATTTTGGGATAGGAATCAAATACTCTTTTTCAATTAGCCTATCCTTAATATCTAAACTCTTATGGATATTGGTCATCAAGAAAGTTTACAAAAAAAAATCCATAGAAACTTCCTCTCTAAATACTGACACCATTATTTGGATTAGACTACTTAGCCATCTAATGATTCACAAATTTGGAAGTTTCTCTACACATCCTCTCCTCCCATTCAAGAGAAGTTCTCATGGATTCTAGGTAATGGGAAAGAGATTAGTATTTGGAATGATATCATAATGGGAATCCCCACCATATTTTTTATCCCTCCCCTCCTTCCTTTGAAATGATGGCTTCATGACCAGGGAAAAGCCTCCTTTTATGACATATCTTATTTATCCCTCCCATCAAGAGTATGGAAAATTTGGAATTTGGGAGACATTAGTAGAAAAATTTGAATTCTTCTTCCCTCTTTCTTCTCTACTCTCCAAGGATGTGCTCCAAGGTCATTATTTTTTCAAGATTCAAGGACTTGGGTTCCACAAAATTATACAAAAATTGTTATGAAACACTTCCCTTCAAATATTTGATGCCCCAAAAATTAGGTGTGTGGAGATAAATATGGAAAACTAATGGTCTTCCAAAAATAAATATATTTTGTTGGAAATTGGCTCATGGGAATATTCTTATTGTATAAAAAATAAGTAAAAGAGGTATGAATGACCCCTCCATGCATGCCCTGTATCTTCTTTCAGGAGAATTCTCACAAGCTTGGTAGTTTGTTTTAGAGGAAGTTTACCATTGAGTAGCATGTTCTTCCTGTCCTTCTCTTCTTTACATATGTATCAGAGCTTACAAAGGATCATTTCACAACAAACCTCTTTTCCAAAGAGCCTAGGCTACCATTTGTAAATATGTATGCTGGAAAATTTGGCTCACCATACATTGATCTATCTTCTAGGATGCAAAACTTGTTGTAGGGAAAATATTCGCAATGGCCTTTTCTCTCTTTCCAGAGCAACTAAATACCTAAATAATTATACTTACTACCCCTCACATTATGGAAAAAATAGAATAGGAATAACTAACAACATAGAATAGGAAAAGTTCCAATCTCTTCATATTCAAGTATTGAAGGCAACACACTTTATAGTAAGATCATGTTTGTAGCTTTATATTTCCCTTCTTGAGTTTAGCAATGGAAAGAAAATTAGAACACATTCTATTTTTTTATGAAACCTACAGATGGAAAGTGTAGGATGGATTCTCTATGACCCAAGAGGAACTCTCATCCTCTCCTTTTATTGGAGTTTGGGATTAGCCTCAAATAACCTACTAGAAGCCTATGTATTTTTTTCAAGGATTAAGAATTTATTCCACCCAAACCATTTTGAAAATCACCATAATTGAAGTCTCCAAGAACACCATTAGATATTTAAAATTAGGCTAATATTCCTCTTATTATCACCTTATTTCCATAATTCAATGTTCAAATCCTCTTGAGCTCCTTTATCCAAGTTATATTTTATTAGGTGCTTTATATCAATAATCATAAGTCTAACCATTACATGAATAAATATCCTCCTAAATTATAGGGCATTCTATTGATCAGTGATAGGACATTCACTTTTCATATCTCATAAATTCTCCTCCATCCTGTAAAACATGTGGTAGAGGCATCCACGTGGTCTTTATCTGTCACCACTACATATATTGCTTTAATTCAATGCCCCTCCCAAAATCTCTACTTTTCCTTGATCACTTTTTGGTATGTACCATAGACACCTTGCTCAACCCTCTATGAATTTCATCTTCTTTTATTAATATGTTCATATGGGAATGAAATCATGATTTTCTATAGGCTCTTTCTCTAATGGCCTATGATTTTTTTTTCTTTCACCTATAATTAGGAAACCAACATCATGGGGAATTCATATTTTTGGGTATTCTTTCAATTTAGAAATTGTTCCTATCATCCTCATTATTTTTGCTCTATTTTTATACTACCTAATTAGCACTTGTGTTTTCATGGATCACTATGGGTCTTTTACTTATAAGCTACCCTTGACCCCTTTGGATGATTCCTACATTTTTCTTGAAGACACCCATTATGCTATTATGATTAAAAAATTGTGATTTAACTCTTAAGTGGATCTTCTCTGAGACACTATCATCCAACATAGACATTCAACACAATGCTTAAATAATGAGATAGAGGATTTGTGGTCGAAGGTGAAAGATTTAATAATTGAACATGATATAGTCATTAGAGGTAGACCTCTCCTACTTCATTGGATTTTGTGTCTTCTCCTTTAGCCTATTAGTTCTTCACCGACTTGAATGCTCTAGCCCCAAGTACAAAGTAGAGCTTTGGTATGAGGAATGAATGCCCACAATATCCAAGTCCCTTTAATGCAATGTTTTTATGTACTAATTCTAGGAGATTTTATATAGATATTATTAGGAAATACTCTTTGATGAAAATATTTATCCCCATGTACTAGTCAAGAACATAAAATAAACTTATTTAGGGAATGTTTTTGGATAGGATCCTTTTGTATAAAATTTTAAAATTTTATGCTTCAACTATGGCATCCTGACATAGATTTTTCTAGTATAAAATTCCTCGATTACAATTAAAAAAATGTATTAAGACATCCTACTTGGTTATATTACTATTATGATATGCCCCATACAAATGGAAGTCTCAAGGAGATGAGGTTGGGTTCATGTCATGTGAGATTTTGGTAGAATAGTAAACCCTTAGAGTTGGCACCTATATTGAAGGAGGTCCACGTTGAAAAATGTGTAAACTTGGTTCGGCCTTCATAAGTATGTAATGTATATTTTGTAAGTTATAAAATGAAAAGAAATTATTATTATTGGAGCATTTTTTTCATGCTCAAGTTCTTTTATTTTATAGGTCAAGCACCCATTGAGTGCTTCTAGGGTTTTTCCTAGGTCTAGAAGTCAAAAGATACATTGTCATACATTGAAGACCCCAATGGGAACATTGTAACTTGTAAAGAAAAATTATTTTTGTCTTTAAAGTGCTAGAATAACCTCCAAGATCAATTCATCCTAGAAGCTGTCAAGGCATCCTAATTGAAGAGTCATGTCTACCCATTTGTTTCTAGGAAAACTAGTGCCTTTTCGACCAACTAGCCCTCTAGGTTTGGCAACTACCTTAGAAACAATAGTTCAAAGTAATTCAATGATTTCTTATATGCAAAAAAGATAAGAGAAAGATGAGAGGACCAACTTGGAACTTCCACTTAATCCTTTGCTCAATCTTTCTCCCCCTTGACAGAGCTTGCAACTTCTCTCCGTACTTATCCCACTTGAAGAGTACCTGTAGAAACACAGTAGCAAAGAACCATCAAAGTATCTTGATCTATTGTAACATAAACACTATCGTATCAGATGTATAATGAACACACAATGGCATTCACAAATAATAACATTCACAAGTGCACAATTATATGGAAGAAAACTTGAAGAACTTTATTAAATAGAAGGAAGAATTACAACCCAGTTGTCAGATCCATCATCATCCTCCCAGCATCAATCCCTCTTCACCTCATGAAATATAAAAATCACATCAACAATACAATGCTCTTATCTCAACCAAAAACTATCAGCACTTCCTTACAATTCACAATATTCTAGCCTCTGGATCTCTTAGATGAGGGATCCATTTATATATTTGTGCAAGGGTGTGAGTCATCTTTGCGGTTTTGAATAGTGTTATTCCACTTGTTACAATTGGTTCCACTTGGAGATTTCTTGGATCTCTTACTCATCCCTGGGTGAATTCAGAGAGGCAAGTGTCATAAGAGAAGTTTCTAGAAGATTCCATGAGCATCCACTTAGCAAACTGTCTCGAACATTTTTCCATCCTCACCCATTGCACCCTATAGAAGGCCTAATTAGTATGCATCACACCCTGACAGTGGAGCAATTGATATGGTCCAGTTAAGCCAATTCTAGATGGTTTCTCAGGTGGAACTTTTGGGGAATTATGTAATCAGATTACCATTTTCTTTTAGGGTATGAAGCAACTCTTTTAGGGGTTGAAAATCCCTAGTTTATTGACATATAAGATTGGGGTTGACGTGCCCAAATATGTCTATAACAGTTGCCCCCTTAAGCATGAAGTCGTAAATCTTGATGTCGGGTGAAATGCTTTATCATGAGGATCTGAGGTTTCGAACTGGAAGATGACTTGTATAAACAATACAATATATCATCATAATATAATTTTCATGATCTAGATAAGGCAGGAATTCCCATGCTCGGCTTTTTAAATTCATTTCATGTACATGGAATAGATGGCCATTTGCAGTCACAGATTGGTGATTCTTCAGATGTAGAGTCATCATCCTTAGCTCAAATGACCATCTGTGCAGCTTCTTGTGTACATTTGATGTCTTTATATCCCTGAATATATTGCAGCCTGGATGGATGAAACTAGATCTGAGGTCTTCAAACTTGTTCAATCTTCGCCCGATGTACAATTCAATCCAGCTGAAGAGATGTTCTGAAGTTAAACATGGAAAGACATCGCCTGATTACCAGCCAATAATGTGACCTATTAACAGGTGCGAGAAGAATCACAGATAACGATAATGACCCTCAAGGTACTATAGTACAATTCACGTGGTGTGAATTTATGATCCGATGTCAAACACCACACAAAATATTTCGGTCGAAGGCCATTGATATCAACCTTTCGCTTGAAGTGAGAAACTTTCCATTGAGGCATGCAAGATTCAAAGCACTAAAAGGTGTGTTTCTAAGTCAACTTCTTGGATAAAGAGCTGATGTCAACAAGAAGCGACTCATCGTAGGAGGGCCTTGATGTATCCCACATCAACTACACAAAACGAAGAAAATGATTTCTGAAGGTGAAAACGATCTGACGACACAAGGTTTAGGAATGGAGGTCATGGAAAGATGAAGGTTGGAGGTATTGTAGTGGATGAGGCATTAACTAGATTGTGGTTTCTCAACTGAATGACTTCTCTTGAACATGTCAGCGACACTGAGATGGATTGGTAGTGTTAGCCCCAAAATATGGATGGTGTGGAAGACCAATGGTTAGATGACAGGTGAACGAAGTAACCCAACTCGGCTCAATAATGGTGATGGAGTGAAAGTGTCATGTTCAAAAGCGACTTGCTACCATAAATTTCTTCAAGTTTCATCCCTTTTCCCCAGTCATTGCTGATCAGTACCTCTTTATTTTTGTCAAGCTTGAGGAGGATAACATATGCTTGTTCTATAATTTGCCCTTCGGGTAAACTTGTCGCTATGTTTTAACGAGTTTAGTGACAGTGAAACTTGGTCTTATCTAGAATGGACATGTTTTTCGCTATTATTTTAACGAGTTTAACGACAAGGATAACTCAGTTCTTTTCATGTTTAGAGAGTTTGAAAGGGGGACGAAAAGAAGACTCCAAAAGTTATTTTTTGTGAAATAATCCCTTAAGTCTGAAAAAGGATAAAATAATACAAAAGGGACGACTTTTCTGATCACTATAATGAGCCAAAAAAGACAAGCGCTTGCAATTTTTCATAGGATAATCCCTCGGGTCTGAAAAAATATAAAATTATACAAGAGGGATGACATTTCCAAGCACTTTAACAAGCTGGAAAGGCCAATTGCTTGACAATCTTTTCATATTTAACGAGTCTAAAAAGGGTTTAAAGGAGACTAGATTTGAGAAATGAGTGGTGTTTGGGGTAGCAACTGGTTCCAGGTAATCTTGGAATTTCTCAAAACATGGTGAATTCTATGAAGAGGATGGCTAACAAGACGACTCATCACAACTGTTCCTCAAAAAGGGTAGACAACCAAGTGGAACCGTATGATTGACCAAAAGAATGGATGTGATGAGAGGTACACAACCAAGGCTCAAAAGGTTGAAAGCATGGTGATCACAAAGGTTAATTACTCCAGTTGGGTTCATTTTTTAACGAGCTTGAACTATGGGAGAACTATGCTTGGTGGTGGGTTTATTTTTTAATGAGCTTAAACCATGGGAGAACTATGCTCGGTGGTTGGTTTATTTTTTAACAAGCTTACACCATGGGGGAAATATTCTTGGTTTTTCAATTTTTTGTTTTTACACAAGCTAGAAATGACAAAACTAAAAAACTAGAAGAGACAAAAATAAAAAACTAGAAGAGACAAAACTAAAAAGCTAGAAACGACACAGCTAAAAAGCTAAAAATTGAAATTAAAAAAAGGTTTGCATGCCCCCAGCATAATTAAAAGGAGAGTCTCCTATATCCATATGGAAATTTCTGTGGTTAGGTAGGATGGCTTCGTCTGCAGAATAAACAAAACACTTCCTTGACTTCGTCGGCAGAATAGACAAAGGTGAATGGTGTGTTAGGAAAATCACATAACCTACAGGTTTTGTCTGTAGAATAGACAAAATACTTCCTTGGCTTCATCCACAGAATATATGAAGGTGAATGGTGTGTTAGACCAATCACATAACCTACAGGGAAACTTATCTTTTCAACTAGGTTCTTCCATAGAGTAGACAAGGGTGCATGCCCCCTAAGCTTCGTTACATTCACGAGACTATTCCTGGAAATCAGGTGGATGGAATGAAGGTTAAAGAGATATCATCGATGCAAAAGAACCATTTAGGGATGATGATTGACTTAGAGCTATGCTTGAACCAGGAAATGAAAGCTGGTCAATGGTGATAATCTTGCCTTCACGTGGGAAACGCATCACTCGGAAGAGTGTTGAAACAATAGCTTCCATGTTGTAAACATAGTCACGTTCAAGGAGTAGATTGTAATCTAATAGTCTCGGGACTACCATCATGTTCATTTGGATGGTTTTCCCTCCCAAAGTGATCGTTAAATTAGGAAGGATCCCTAATGGTCAACTGGTTTCTTTGTTAAAGCCTGACAAATTTTGTGTAATAGGCGTAAGCGATGGTGAACCAAGCGCTTTCTAGGCAGTTGAGAAAAGGATACTCACTGATGCACCTTCATCTATGATAGTTCCAAACACAATAATTTTGTAAACTTGTACTATGATCTGGAAAGGTACATAAGAAGGAAGGTGAGATCTTGCTAGTCGATTCCAATCAAAGGAAGTGACTAGATTACTTGGAGGGGGTACCGAATAAATGGGAGAATTAACCCCTTGATTTATAAGAACTGGGGGATTTTCCTCCTATTGTGAAGGAACGGGTGGATTGCCCCCAAGTTCATTGGACTCTGAAATAACAAAAAGAATTCGAACGGTATCATTCTTACTCTCTTCGGGAAGGGTATGATCTTCTAAAGGTAGAATTAGGTCAACTGCCACCTTGACTTGTTGGCTTTCGTCGGGTATGGACTCATGAGATTCACTTTCAGAGAGATTGGTTTCGATCGTTAGTTGATTTAAGCCAGACGGATTTTCAACTAGTAAAGGACTTGCGGAGAGTTTCTGGTAACCAGTTGGAAGTCACTGCAGTAAAGCAAGATAATTATCTAATACTCTTTTGGCTTCATCCAAAAAAGGACAATAGTGAAGGGTTTGGTTCCCTTCACATAACCTGCATGGAACTTTTACCTTTCCCTTTTGTCCATGGACTCCACTATTACTAGTTGATGGTGTGTTGTCAACATGATTATCAGAGGTTGATGACACTGATTGGTGCGAACGGGGGGGCCATTCTCTCAAGATCCCAAGGAAATCATGGACAATCTCGATGAAAATGGTCTCCTCTACAAATTATGCATGGAAATCTAGGTTTTGAAAGTCTAGGGTGCGGATTTTCACCAGATGATGCACGGTTGCCCCCTTGCTGAATTTGCTTCTTCTTCTCCTCCTTCCCTTTCTTCTTCTTCTCGGTCACTTGGTTACTAGCATCTCTACTTTCACTAAGCGAAGAGGAAGAAGGGGAGGGAGAAACAAACGAAGAAGAAGGCGAAGGGTCAACTTTAGTATCAACTGGATGTTGATTCAATTGCGAAGGAATTACTGTATTTTTAACCACAAAGGTTGAGAATAGCCATATTGACAGGCCAATTGTAATTCCCGGGAGGGATAATGTGGCCATATATGGAGCACCATTATTTCCCTAAGAAGGAAAAGGACTAGGATTCCCCTCAAAAGGGATTCCTTGATTGGTGGATCCCGGATTACTCTCCATATATCTCAAACTAAGATCGACTAAGGAACAAGGATGTTATTCAGATTTCAATTAATTTTAATGACACTTTGACACAACCTTGTTTTTTCAGTTTTTAAGAGTCGAGAAAAGGCTAAAAATGAATCTAGTCCCCTTCTATTTTTAATGAGCTTGAAGTGACAAGTGCTCAGATGGACCTTTTCTTTTAAAGGGTTGAAAAAGAATGAAAGTGACTACTCTAGAAAATCTAGATAGAGGATTACCAAACCAATCGCAAAACTGCAATATACACCTTGGTGATAAATTAAAGAGAAATTACCAAGGACTTATGTATGACAGTCAATCTTCCTGAATGCTGTGTTCAGTGCATTGCGATCAATAGGGCGACAGACACGACTTCCTATGGATAAAGGATATAAGCCTATTGTGGTCTCCCAATATATACACGACGGTATGGGGAGCACAAGTTCGTGCTAGCACTTGTTGTATCAAGGAGGAGGAATCACCCAACCTTCGATGAAAATGATAGTTACTAGTTTTTATGATGTCAGAGCACGTCTCTAGCCTAGACCTCTAGATGTGTTGCATTAATTTCAAAAGCGTTGTTAGGTTCATTGAGATTTATTTTAGAGTTAAACTTTCTTAAAGTTTGCATTTAAATGGTTCACCATGTGATGTTGATTTGAAATTCCTAAAATGCAATCTATAATGATAAACAATCGTTGTTTATTTTGAGCAATGAAAATCCTAGCTACTAGGGAAAGAAAATTACGATTCTTTCAAACAAAGAGCAAAGAACACACACTAATGCACTTTCCTAAATAATTTTTTGCACACAAACTAAATGCAAATGCAAATGAATGTATTTGTTTTTCATTCCCCTTAATGTGAAAAAATGCCAAAAAGGAAAACTAAATGTAGTAAAGATTTGAAATATTTCTTTCAAAGCGAAATTTTCGACAGTTTCTTTTTCAAAATAGATAGGAAGACTAAACAACACTTTTAAATTTTGAATATAAAATGTTTTTAACACTTCGAATATCAACAAATCAAATCAAATACATGACTAAAAGTTCAATCGACTACCCAGGGAAGGAAGAATCCACGACACTTCTCTTTTTGACACAAAACGACAGTTACGACACTTTTCATACCTAAGCGATAGTTCGATTTAAAAAACTTTTCGACAAAGGATTGTAAATGATTCACAAATAAATTAAAAAATTTACTAATCCTAATTAATGGAGGCCGATCTATGTGATGCAAGCAGGCTTCAATAATCATTTATTGTTCATAAGTAGCAAAAACAACTAAACAAAACTAAAAGCAAGGACAAAACCCCCGAATTTCTAGAATGGAAATAGGTTCAGTTAGTCATCGCACCTAGGCTTCATAGAAACAGGGATGCATCACACTTTACAGACTCGCGAGATGTGATGCATACTGGTTGACAGTGATAGACAGTGCAATGGGCTAGGGAGTGCAACAGAAGTGGGTTTTGGCTCAAATTTACAGCTGTTTTCAGTGAGTTAAGTTGAGCTATGATGGACAGTAAAGAGAAAAGTACAGAGGAATGACTTAAGAGGTTACTGGGTTACCAAAAGGGCATCTAGAATGGTTGTAAGTCAAATTTTTAATTCATAAACTAAACCAGAGATTGACTGAAGCAGTGTTCATCTACTATGCAATTGCAGAGAAAGAGCAGTTCGAAGGCTACCTGGCCGACTTCAGGCTCTATCTATAGTTTATAAGAGAAACAACAACAACAAACATCTATTCACTCGCCAGTGGAGTCGCCATTTTATTTCTAAGAAAACTAGTGTCTTTTCGATTGACTAGCCCTCTAAGTTTGGCAGCTATCCTAGAAACAACAGTTCAAAGAAATTAAATGATTTCTTCTATGCACAAAAGATAAGAGAAAGATGAGAGGACCAACCTGGAACTTCCGCTTAATCCTTTGATCGATCTTTCTTCCCCTTGACAGAGCTTGCAACTCCTCTCCGTACTTATCTCGCTTGAAGAGTACCTGTAGAAACACAGTAGCAAAGAACCATCAAAGCATATTCATCTATTGTAACAGAAACACTATAGAATTAGATGTATAATGAACATACAATGGCATTCACAAATAATAACATTCACAAATGCACAATTATATGGAAGAAAACTTGAAGAGATTTATTAAATAGAAGGGATAATTACAACCTAGTTGTCTTATCCACCTTCATCCTCCCAGAATCAATCCCTCTTCACCTCATGAAATATCAGGATCACACCAACAATACGAAGCTCTCATCTCAAACACAAACTATCAGCACTTCCTTGCAATTCACAATATTCCAACCTATGGATCTCTTAGATGAGGGATCCATTTATAGATTTGTGCAAGGGTGTGAGTCATCTCTGGGGTTTTGATTAGCGTCATTCCACTTGTTACAATTGGTTCCAATTGGAGATTTATTGGATCTCTTACTCACCACTAGGTGAATTTAGAGAGGCAAGTGTCATAAGAGAAGTTTCTAGAAGATTCCATGAGCATCCACTTAGAAATCTATCTCAGACATTTTTCCATCCTCACCCATGACACCCTATAGAAGGCCTAATCAGTATGCATCACACCTGGCTAGTGTAGAAGTCAGTATGCATCACACCCTGACAATGGAGCAGTCAGTATGGTCCAGTTTAGGTCAATTCTGGATGGTTTCTTAGTTGGAATGTTTGAGGAATGATGTAATCAGATGACCATGTTCTTTTAGGGTATGAAGCAACTCTTTTAGGGGTTTAAGAGCCCTAGTTTATTGACATATAAGATTGGGGTTGAAGTGCCCAAATATGTCTATAACAACATTGAAGAATACTATATAAGGAGAGGAAATCGTCCTCCAAAGAGTCACTTACTCATGTCTCATTGTATGTGAAGAAGAGGATGAAGAAGAAGATAAAAGGAAGGACAAGGAAAATGTTGAAGAAGGATGAAGTGTTTTAGGATAATTCTCTATCTCACATGTGATAGAGAAATCTAGGGTTTCTATGCAAGGGTTTCATCTAGTTCGGTCTTGGAAGGAAGGAGAGAGAGAAAGCGAAGGCTACTAAGCGTATCTCTCAATCACTAAGTCATAAGGAAAGACAAGAAAAAGATAGAATAATTCTCTAGGAAGAAGATCAAAGTTCCAACATGTGGAAACAACAGTTGCAGGGAAGTCAAAATTTTGTATCTGTAGCAGGAGGTTGAAGTTCTTGCAGCAAGAGGCTAAGCTAGTGCAATAGGAAGATATTTTACTGGGTTTTGCTAGTAAAATATTTTCACATTATCTCAAGAGGTTGATCTCGATCTTGGAGGGTATTGGTCTAAGTCATAAGGTCTTGGTATTCATCAATTGAAACATCCATAAGAAGGGAAGAAATTTAAGGGTTTCCCCTCAAGAGGAGGAGTTTTGGCCCTAGCTTGTGGCCTATATACAGTGTCATTGTTATTATTGTTTTGGTTGTTGTTTTATGCTTCTCACATTATAATAATAAGGAATAAAGCTAATAATTAAAAATGTAACATGGATAGTTATCAATTTGAAGAGAATTAACATATTCATTTCCCTATTGAATTCTCAACACTGTATCAAAGATAAGGGCATCATGAAGATCTCCTCTACAGTGAATACGTTCATCAAGAATTGTTCCAAGATAGAAATCAATCTTAAGAAAGGTATCAAGAAAGCATGGAGTCCCTTTTTTTCTTCAAAGAATGCATAAATAAAGGAAACAGATGAAGGTCTCTTCTCGTCTCTCTCTGGTACATTCCAAGATGAAAACATTTGATAATTTATAGAAGTGCATCAAGACACATGAATGTCCATCCCAACTAATTGAAGACCTTATAAAAAGGTAAATCCACTTATTCAGTGGAACTTGGAGATAACAAGAGTTATCTCGTAAGAGATATTGGATCGACCTCTATACATCTAGAGAATGGAAGCAACATTCACCTCAACAACATTCTATTTCTTTCAGGTTTACATAAGAACTTACTTTCCATTTCAAGCTTAGAGGATAAGGGTGATAGAGTAGATTTCATTGATGGAAAGGTTGTTGTATGGAGTAAATACTCAAGTTTATAAAAATCTAAAGTCATTGGCATTCGAGAAGGAATACTTTACAACTTGATATCTCCTTTAGCTCAAGCCCTAGTTCATATTGAAATTAGCCCATGTGAAATCTAGCATAGAATATTTGGTCATCTACATTTTAAAATACTTCCAACTCTAAGTTCCATAGTAGATGGAATACCTCAAATGAAAGAATATCATGAAGGAGTATGTAAGGGATGTGGATTGGGTAAAAATACCAAGAGACCATTTGGAAGCACTACTTCATGGTCAAAATAAATCTTGGATCTCATTCGCTCTAATGTATGTGGCCTTATGACTCCTAATCACTTGGAGGTCATCTATATTATGTCACATTTATAGATGATCATTCAAGAAATACCTAGGCTTACTTAATGAAAGCCAAGGATGAAATATTTACAAAATTTCAAGAATTCAAAGCTGAAGTGAAGAACCTTACATAAAGAATAATCATGATACTAAGATCTAATAATGGAGGAGAATATACATGCAAGGAGATTATAGAATTCTGTAAGAAGTATAAGATTAAGAGGGAGCGTATATTCCCATATAATCTTGAATAAAATGGATTTGCAAAATAGAAGAATAGATCCATTCAAGAAAGTTTAAAAGCTATGTTAAATGATCAATATTTACCAAAGTTTTTGTTGGGAGAAGCCATGAAAATATTTTTTTACATTCAAAATCAAAGTCCCCACAGGTTTCTAGGCAACAAAACTCTAGATGAAGTTTTCACTGGAAAGAAGCCATTTGTAGATCATCTTTGGATATTTTGGTGTCATTTATATCTCCATATACCAAAGGAAAAAAGAAAGAAGCTGGATCCATCAGGCATGAAGGGAATGTTTGTTGGGTAAAAAACTCATCAAAGGCCTCTAGTACCTACATAAAAGAAGGATATCACATATAAATCAGTCGAGATGTCATATTTTATGAAAGTATAGCATTCAAGAAATCTTGTAGACTCTGATGATGAATAAATTTTGGTATTTAAGGAAGACGATGATAGGGAAGAAGAATAATCTCACCATAAAGAACAAGGTCCTAGTTAACCTACTCAACTCGTGTCTTCCTAGAAACAAGGAAAATACCTAAATGGTTAAAATCTACACTACTTGATGCAAAAGTTCATGGGGCAGCGAAAGGTTCATTAGAGAAAGCAAGAAACCCAAAATATATTCTGGGTATGTTGCATACATGAAAAAACTAATATAAGCATAACCATCCAATTTTGAAGAGGCTATCAATAATCAAGAATGGAAAGATGCCATGAATGAAGAGTATCAATCTATAATGAAGAATGGAGTGTGGTAGGTCATACCTAGACTTGGAGAGAAATTTGTGGTAACTTCCAAGCGGATCTATAATATCAAACATGCGTCATATGGAAGTATGGATAAATATAAGGAAATATTTGTGGCTAGGAGTTTCTCTCAACAAGAAGGCATCAACTACGCTCTCCAACAGCAAGATATATGACAATTCAATAATTAGTCTCTGGTAGCATTGATGGGATGGAACATCCATCAAATAGATGTCAAGATTGCATTTTTGAATGGCGCAGTAGATGAAGAAGTCTATATAGAGAAACCCTTGGGACTTGAAGTTAAATTCAAGAAGGCATATGTTTGTAGATTGAAGAAAGAATTATATGGCCTCAAGTAAGCACCAAGGGCATGGTTTGCTAGAATGGATGCATACCTAGAAAGAATAGGCTTCACAAAAAGTTATGTTGGTCTGAACCTTTATATCAAGGTTGTAGATGGACATCCTGTAATAATTCAATTATATGTAGATGATCTTCTCGTGACATGTGTAGAAGGTAGAATTGCAGAATGTAAGAAGCAACTAGTAGAAAAGTTTGACATGAAGGATATGGGGTTGATGCATTACTATTTGGGACTAGAAATCTAGCAAGGACCTAATGAAGTTTATTTGGGTCAAGGAAAGTATGTGATCAAGATGTTGAATAGGTTTGACATGATGGACTACAAAACTATAACCACTCTGATGATCAAAAACTTGAAAAGACTAAGGCGTTATGAATCAAGCCCTGTGGATCCTTCCAAGTATAGGAAACTAAATGGATCACTAAAGTACTTGGTGAATACTTGATCAAACATATGTCTTGCAGTAAATATTCTCAATAAATTCCAAGTGGATCCATGGCATGATCATTGGATATCAGCATAGCATATTCTAAGATATCTACAAGGAACCATTCATTACTACCTGAAGAATGACAGAAGAAATAATATCCACTTGATACGATATGCAAATTCTGACTCGGGAGGCATTGAACAAGATGGTAGCAGAATTACTGGATGACGTTTCAATTTATGATACTCCATGATCTCATGTATGAGTCGGAAACAAGACACAATTGCATTAATTAGTGTTGAGGTTGAATATGTTGTAGCATGTGAAGTAAGTAGAGAAGTGTTTGGTTGAGGAAGCTTCTATTTGACCTGTTTGAAGGACCGATGAACCCTATTGTGATGCTATGTGATAACACCAATTGTATATGTTTGTCTAAAGACCCAGTATTTCATGGAAAGACAAAGCATATAAAAAGCAAGTATCATTATATTTGAGAGCTAGTAAAAAATGGTGTGTTGAAACTATAGTATATTTCCACTAATGAGAAGGTAGCTGACATATTGACAAAATATATTTTGAACAAGAATCTTGTGTACTTGAGAGACAAGTTTGGCTTCGTTGATGTATCCTCCCTAATTGAGAGGGAGATGTAGACACTACATTCGTGTCTTCACTTGGGACAAAAGAATGGAGGATTGGGTAACCATATAGCATTCGATGCTCTTTGAGGATGTGGTAGGGCATACAAGAAAAGAGTATTTGTGGACCAATATTTTTTTAGGATTGGCTATCAAAGATATGAATAGTCCAAAGAAGGTCATACTTGGTGAACACCCAGGTGGAGTATTTACCTTGAGAGACAATGATGATGGTGTCTATAAATAATTGGTCTCACAAGCATTATTTTTTGTTATTGTGGAGAGATAGAGTTTTTAGTCAAGGCCTTGCTATGTGACAATGTTGGTTAACATGATGCTAGACAAATGGGTTATCAATCTAACTCTTTTTATGATATCTCTTCAAATTTAGAATCACCATGTATATCTTATGAATACCTCCCTAGTTAAGAGAGAGTGTTGAAAAATGTGTAACTAGGTTCGATATTCATAAGTATGAAATGTATCTTTTGTAAATTATAATATGAAAATAAATTATTATTATTATTATTGGAGCATGGGTTTCATGCTCAAGCTATTTTATTTTATAGGTTAAGCACCCATTTAGTGCTTCTACAGTTTTTCCTATGTATAAAAGTCAAAAGAGTCAATGTCATATACTGAAGACCCCAAGGGTCACATTGTAACTTGTAAATAAAAATTAATTTTTTCTTTAAAGTGTCGAAATACCCTCCAAGATCAAGTCAGCCTAGAAGTTGTCAAATTTGCCTATTTGAAGAGCTATGTATACCCCTTGAAGAAGCCTTTATAAGGAGAGGCACTCATCCTCCAAAGACTCACTTACTTATATCTCATTCTATGTGAAGAAGAGGATGAAGAATAAGTCAAAGAAGGATGAAGTGTTTTGGGCTAATTCTCTATCTCAAACGTGCTATAGAAAGCTAAGTTTTTTGCACAAGGGTTTCATCTAGTTTGATCTTGGAAGGAAGGAAGGAAAGAGGGAAGGTGAAGGCTACTAAGGGTATCTCTCGAGCCCTAAGCCACAAGGAAATTTAAGTGAAGGATAAAAGAAGTCTCTAGGAAGAAGATTGAAATTACCATGTGTGGCAGTAGTAGTATAAACAGTTGCAGGGAAGTCAAAATTTTAGATCTACAGTAGGAGGTCAAAGTTCTTGCAGCAGGAGGCTAAGTTGGTGCAATATGAATAGATTTAACTGGGTTTGTCTAGAACAAGGTTTGCACATTATCTCAAGTGGTTGATATTGATATTGGATGGTATTGGTTTAAGCCATAAGGTCTTGGTATTTGTCAATTGAAATATCCATAAGAAGAGAAGAGTTTTAAGGGTTTTCCCCTTGGGAGGAGGGGTTTTGGCCTTGGCTTGCAGCCTATATACTGTGTCACTATTATTATTGTTTTAGTAGTTGTTTGATGTTTCTCACATTATAATAATAAGGAACAAAGCTAATAATTAAAAAGGTAACACAAATAGTTATCAAGTTGAAGAGAATTAACATATTCATTTCCCTATTGAGTTCTCAACAATCCATTGGGTATGTTTCTAGCATTCAAACACATTTTACCATAAATATGTAATATCATTTTAGTCAAATTTGTATGGTAGAGAAATTGTACCTGGAATCACTACTCTACCATCTATTTTCCCCTACTTCTTCTGGGGAGGAATAGTTGGACAAAGAACCTTACTTTGATTTCAACTACAACAAGAAAGAAAGGGTCTAGTAGGGTGAAGGGTTGCAATTCCCTTTATCTTAAGAAAATTGGTCTCCAAGTACAATTTCCTTATTGCGGCTTGAAGTTGCACACTTGTCATTCACGTCTTCTCTATGCGTACCCAGGTTTCTTATGCTCCCTGTTTCCATTAGCGACACACTGTTATTATCATTATTATTATTGTTATTGTTATTAAATATCAAATAGTTATAGTAATATTGTTGAGAATTTTTGCAATAATATTAGATAAAAGTAACCTTCACATATCTTAATAAAAATATATTTTTGTGTGTGGCACAGTGGATATGAGACAAACTGACAAAACCATAGAGCATCAGATTCGTTCTGGAATGGTAAGTGAAGACACAAGAATGTGAAATTTACAAACATGTAGTGAAATTATTTTATTACATTTATTATTGGTGTCAATAGGTTGTGGGATTTCATTTTGTAACTCTAGCATTTTTGCTAGTTTTTATGTATTGCATGTTGGGAGCTTTCTACAATATATTGTTAATGAGTATTATTTAACTTGACCTTTTGGCTTATTTAGCATAACTATTAATATTTTGATAATAGAATGGAAAGGGTTCCCCTTAACCACAATTGTAGGACATATCAAATGAAGTAACTATAAAATTAAATGGTCAATTTGATGTGATTATTTGAAATTACAGTGATGGAAATTTAGTTGCATATTTGATTTCAAATAAACAAGGAATCACTTAGGTATTTTTCACTTATCATTGTGCTTTTGTATATCAACAACTAGAAAAGGCATTGGTTTTCTCAAAACATTGAATGTAAAAATATATCCTCATTTTCATTTCAGTGCAACATATCCCATGCTTTGGAGAAGACCAAATACCCAGATTCAAGCATATATTGGAAATTTATTGAAGAAAAATACCACTTCTCTTGTTAGTTTATTGCAGATTTAATTACAATGAATCATGCAAATTTCATGATTACTATCACATATCAAGATGTTGTAGGAAGTTTTGATGTTTCCCTCATTAAGAGAGAATTTGTAAGCTCTTGTTTATTTATTCTGAATATTTGAGACCTAAAAACCAAAAGGATCATTTTCTTCTTATTTTTTATGAACTATTGATTTTAGTTTCGTCAATTAAATGCATGAATCATTAACAACAAAAATAGATATAAAGATTGATGAAACCTTGAAATTACTGGTACAAACACTTGAATCTTTCTCATGAAATAGGAGTGGTTTATAACTTATAAATGACCCAATAATTGAATATATTTTCATTGGTATAATGAATTTTACTATGCATTTGTTATATTCTCTCTTAGTCACATGTATTCTTTTCTTTCATCAATTGTTATCAATTATCTATATTGTTTATTCATCCTTTCACCTTGAAAATACAACTTATTACACACACACAAACATATATGTAAGACAATTATGTTAGCATGCAATGCACCTACTTATGTTCTAAAGAGTATTGGTGATGCATCTTGCAATCTAGGATGCCTTGAATGAGTGGACAAAGTGTGCACATCAAACCCCCTATGTGGTTTGAACTCGCATGGTACTAACTTACTAATTTATACCTCTACCAACTTGGAAATTATATTACAAGTCATAGAAAAGCATAGTTTAGAAACTCATATAAGGCTTTGTATATTTATGTACGAAACATGACATAAAGGTTTTAAGGCACATGTCATGTGTCTAGTTTCCCAACATATACACATGTTGGAACTATTTTTTACATGCACAAAACATGTTGAATGCTAAATGATCAACTTTAGTTTTTTTTCTTAAGTGATTTATTTAATGTAATAACAATCTAGCCACAAGCAAAATGAGGAAATAAACATTACTATTATTCATCAATCACATTCACTACATATTGTCACATAGAAACAATAACTTGGAAGAACCATTATGTCTCATATTTGTTTTTTTCATGCTACCCATAAAAATATCAACTAATAATAAGCATTTACAACATAAAACACACTAGTTTTATAGTGGGAAAATTGAGAACCATGTGGAAAACCTACATTGAAATAATGGCTTCATTGTTTGCAATTATAGTACAAGATGACATGTCTCCGTTCCATATCCTAACTTTGTTTTTAATGCATCCTATGTGTGACTGACTAACAGTAACAATAAAAAAATTTACATGTCCATGCAGATTACTTGTATAAAATTGGAAAAACCCTAACTGTTATCTATTCTTATCTAAAATCCCATTAACGAGTTAGACTTACAATAATTATTTAATTAGAAAAGACTAAGTCAAAATTGATCATTGGGCTAAAATCCAATGCAATAGAACATGTTTCCTTATAAAGGCATGCCTCTTATGTATGTCCAATGTGTAGGTCATCAATGTATTGACATAAAAACTCAACATGCATAAAATTGAATTTAAGGTTTTTGTTAAGGGCTTTAAAAGTGCATTTAAGGGGTCCTTTTGTCACTATCATTCATATAAAACCAAAGAGAGTTTGCAACAAAGTGTATCAAGGTTTCATCATTGTTATCAAGTGTTCCATTGATCTAATTTTTTCTATTGTATTTCTAATTTTTATATCAACAACATTTTTTAATAATTCCACTGCATAAAAATGGTTCTATCATAAGGACCTATTGCCCAAGCTCAAAAGATGGAAAATAAAGTTGGTGGTGCTAAATAGTGTTTCTCCTTGTCTTCTAAGTCTAGTTGTTACATATGGTAAATATTGGATATCACTTAGATGTAAAAATGATTTTTGTAACACATGGGTCTATGGATGTTATGCAACTAGCTCACAAAATAAAAGAAGAGATTAATCAATGACTTCAAAATTAGCCTCTTCAAGGGGTGTTGTAGTGGCTACAACCACCCTCAAAAATTCTTCCCACACTTCGTTTTGGAGCCTCCCTATTAAAATCCCAACAACTTATCTTGCACTAACCAAGGTACTTTTTCTTTCATTGAGTTTTATCTTTTGCTTTATAACTTCTGCTTTCTTGCTTGCTTTGTTTTCTAACCATAAGTTGACCTCTTCACTTGGTTGCAATCCAGTTCTAGAACTGCCTTGGTGATTTGCGCAATCCTAGAGGGCAACTAGCCTTGCTCTCAGGAAAGGCATAGTTCAAGCAAACAAATGAGCTTCAACTACAAAATTGCACAAACCTAGCTGGTAGCCTATCTTCAGGTGGGAAACTTCATAGAACATGAGAGGTAGAGAGAGCCACTCAACCCATGAATTGTGTAGAAGCATTCCCTCAGTAGTTTCCTGATGCATGTCCTAGTGAGTTACCTGGTTCCCCCGAAACTATGCAATTTCTCCATGCATGCATGGAAGCCTTTCCCAAAAAATAAAAAGGAAAAGAAAAAAAAAAAATTATCCCTAAAAAATAGGGATCTATTTTTAGCAGTCAGAGTTACACTTTAGCTATTTTTGGAAATTGTCGTCATGTATCGCTTTTCCTATATTTTTGGCATTCACATCATAAAGCCTAAATCGATCAAATATATTTAATGGGTGCCACTAGAGATCATTTTCACATTTGATCTTGGAGCTATGGCATTCTCGAGGGGATCTAGGAACCTTCAGCACAATCAACACATCTTTTCCGTGAAAGTCTTTCTTTTCTAGTCTTTTGTTGCTTTTCATGTCACTTTTGTTTCCTTGGCTTGTGAGAGTGTTGTTTTACCTTTTTTATTGAATGATAATTGGAGTTTTGATTTGTTTTATCTTGTAAAAGTGTTGTTTTAAGTTTTTCATTTCCTTTCCTAAGTGTCGCATGCCTAACCAGTTTTTTCATTAACGGTTTTTGCTGCAGTGACCCTCTCCATAAGATTCATTCTTCTTCTGTTTGAATGATTCCTACACTTTTTTTGATTGAATGCATCACCATTCACTCAGATCTACACCAACCATCACTCACACTTTCAGATCTGTTCATTTTCATATATCCCTTGGGTAGATCTGGGCTTCCTTGGCCCAGATCTAGCTCTTCTTGGAGAGTACTACGCATTTTTGGACAAGGCTCTACTGATATAATTAAGAAAATTATTTTTTATTCATTTTTAGAATATATTAAATGTGCTTGAGGATTTATGAAATTATTTTCAAGTTTAAACATGGGTTTTTGGCTGTTTTTATGTAATTCTTATGTGCAAATTAACATAAACAAATGACTAAACAATAGCATATAACAGATATTAACATCACCATAAATAATATCACAGTAGCACATGATGAAGGAGTTCACCCCTCCTAGGATATTTCTCCTTGATCAACATTCCAATGGCTTGGACCTTTCTATTATTCTCAAAAGTGTGAATACATCAGTTTACAATGCTCAGAATGCTCTGAAACCTGCTCCATTGGCTCTAAAGTGCCCAAAAATGCCTGCGTAGACTCTTTCTACTCCTAATTTGGTCAAAAACAGAAGAAGTTATGGCCTTTCCTAATATTTTGCTAATCACACCACAATTTCCCCAAAATCAGGAATCATCCTACAATTTCACCCCAAAAACATGCTAATGGAGCGACAATTCCGCCGAAAACTTGGTGAAATTATCAAACAATTTAAATGTTAGCTAACGCCTATGTACCAAAATTGTTTCCATGTGGGGGGGCGTGTAACCGGGGCTAAGGCTAACAGCCCGTGCCCGTCGTCTAGGGCCCCACTCCTCCACGGGTGGTCATGTGTAGTGTTTAATCCAATGGTTTCCCCCCATGTGAGCTAGTCTGTTCTTCCAAACTATTCGCATGTGACATTTAAAATCACAGTCAATACATGTTAAGCAACACGGTCATGGTGTATTGGTAACAACTTTGGAATATTGTTGGGAGGTTGCGGGTTTGAACCCCGTTGCCTCCGCCCGAACTATAACCAAGTTTTTGGTGGCCTCTCGGGTTGCCACGTGGTGACCTCCATCGAGGCCACATGTTAGCCCGTGGTTGGCCACCCCTTCAACCAATCAAAACTGTCGAAATTCAACCAATAAAAATGTGCCACTTGGCATGATACCATTTGCTGAGGTACTTTGACAAGCTGGAAAGGCCAATTGCTTGACAATCTTTTCATATTTAACGAGTCTAAAAAGGGTTTAAAGGAGACTAGATTTGAGAAATGAGTGGTGTTTGGGGTAGCAACTGGTTCCAGGTAATCTTGGAATTTCTCAAAACATGGTGAATTCTATGAAGAGGATGGCTAACAAGACGACTCATCACAGCTGTTCCTCAAAAAGGGTAGACAACCAAGTGGAAGCGTATGATTGGCCAAAAGAATGGATGTGATGAGAGGTACACAACCAAGGCTCAAAAGGTTGAAAGCATGGTGATCACAAAGGTTAATTACTCCAGGTGGGTTCATTTTTTAACGAGCTTGAACTATGGGAGAACTATGCTTGGTGGTGGGTTTATTTTTTAATGAGCTTAAACCATGGGAGAACTATGCTCAGTGGTTGGTTTATTTTTTAACAAGCTTACACCATGGGGGAAATATTCTTGGTTTTTCAATTTTTTGTTTTTACACAAGCTAGAAATGACAAAACTAAAAAACTAGAAGAGACAAAAATAAAAAACTAGAAGAGACAAAACTAAAAAGCTAGAAACGACACAGCTAAAAAGCTAAAAATTGAAATTAAAAAAAGGTTTGCATGCCCCCAGCATAATTAAAAGGAGAGTCTCCTATATCCATATGGAAATTTCTGTGGTTAGGTAGGATGGCTTCGTCTGCAGAATAAACAAAACACTTCCTTGACTTCGTCGGCAGAATAGACAAAGGTGAATGGTGTGTTAGGAAAATCACATAACCTACAGGTTTTGTCTGTAGAATAGACAAAATACTTCCTTGGCTTCATCCACAGAATAGATGAAGGTGAATGGTGTGTTAGACCAATCACATAACCTACAGGGAAACTTATCTTTTCAACTAGGTTCTTCCATAGAGTAGACAAGGGTGCATGCCCCCTAAGCTTCGTTACATTCACGAGACTACTCCTGGAAATCAGGTGGATGGAATGAAGGTTAAAGAGATATCATCGATGCAAAAGAACCATTTAGGGATGATGATTGAATTAGAGCTATGCTTGAACCAGGAAATGAAAGCTGGTCAATGGTGATAATCTTGCCTTCACGTGGGAAACGCATCACTCGGAAGAGTGTTGAAACAATAGCTTCCATGTTGTAAACATAGTCACGTTCAAGGAGTAGATTGTAATCTAATAGTCTCGGGACTACCATCATGTTCATTTGGATGGTTTTCCCTCCCAAAGTGATCGTTAAATTAGGAAGGATCCCTAATGGTCAACTGGTTTCTTTGTTAAAGCCTGACAAATTTTGTGTAATAGGCGTAAGCGATGGTGAACCAAGCGCTTTCTAGGCAGTTGAGAAAAGGATACTCACTGATGCACCTTCATCTATGATAGTTCCAAACACGATAATTTTGTAAACTTGTACTATGATCTGGAAAGGTACATAAGAAGGAAGGTGAGATCTTGCTAGTCGATTCCAATCAAAGGAAGTGACTAGATTACTTGGAGGGGGTACCGAATAAATGGGAGAATTAACCCCTTGATTTATAAGAACTGGGGGATTTTCCTCCTATTGTGAAGGAACGGGTGGATTGCCCCCAAGTTCATTGGACTCTGAAATAACAAAAAGAATTCGAACGGTATCATTCTTACTCTCTTCGGGAAGGGTATGATCTTCTAAAGGTAGAATTAGGTCAACTGCCACCTTGACTTGTTGGCTTTCGTCGGGTATGGACTCATGAGATTCACTTTCAGAGAGATTGGTTTCGATCGTTAGTTGATTTAAGCCAGACGGATTTTCAACTAGTAAAGGACTTGCGGAGATTTTCTGGTAACCAGTTGGAAGTCACTGCAGTAAAGCAAGATAATTATCTAATACTCTTTTGGCTTCATCCAAAAAATGACAATAGTGAAGGGTTTGGTTCCCTTCACATAACCTGCATGGAACTTTTACCTTTCCCTTTTGTCCATGGACTCCACTATTACTAGTTGATGGTGTGTTGTCAACATGATTATCAGAGGTTGATGACACCGATTGGTGCGAACGGGGGGGCCATTCTCTCAAGATCCCAAGGAAAGCATGGACAATCTCGATGAAAATGGTCTCCTCTACAAATTATGCATGGAAATCTAGGTTTTGAAAGTCTAGGGTGCGGATTTTCACCAGATGATGCACGGTTGCCCCCTTGCTGAATTTGCTTCTTCTTCTCCTCCTTCCCTTTCTTCTTCTTCTCGGTCACTTGGTTACTAGCATCTCTACTTTCACTAAGCGAAGAGGAAGAAGGGGAGGGAGAAACAAACGAAGAAGAAGGCGAAGGGTCAACTTTAGTATCAACTGGACGTTGATTCAATTGCGAAGGAATTACTGTATTTTTAACCACAAAGGTTGAGAATAGCCATATTGACAGGCCAATTGTAATTCCTGGGAGGGATAATGTGGCCATATATGGAGCACCAATATTTCCCTAAGAAGGAAAAGGACTAGGATTCCCCTCAAAAGGGATTCCTTGATTGGTGGATCCCGGATTACTCTCCATATATCTCAAACTAAGATCGACTAAGGAACAAGGATGTTATTCAGATTTCAATTAATTTTAATGACACTTTGACACAACCTTGTTTTTTCAGTTTTTAAGAGTCGAGAAAAGGCTAAAAATGAATCTAGTCCCCTTCTATTTTTAATGAGCCTGAAGTGACAAGTGCTCAGATGGACCTTTTCTTTTAAAGGGTTGAAAAAGAATGAAAGTGACTACTCTAGAAAATCTAGATAGAGGATTACCAAACCAATCGCAAAACTGCAATATACACCTTGGTGTGAAAATTAAAGGAAATACCAGGACATGTATGACAGTCAATCTTCCTGATGCTGTGGTCAGTCATGCGTCAAAGGCGACACACGACTTCCTATGGAAAAGGATATAGCCTATTGGGTCTCCCAATATAATACACGACGGTATGGAGCACAAGTCGTGCTAGCACTTGTTATCAAGGAGGAGGAATCACCCAACCTTCGATGAAAATGATAGTTACTAGTTTTTATGATGTCAGAGCACGTCTCTAGCCTAGACCTCTAGATGTGTTGCATTAATTTCAAAAGCGTTGTTAGGTTCATTGAGATTTATTTTAGAGTTAAACTTTCTTAAAGTTTGCATTTAAATGGTTCACCATGTGATGTTGATTTGAAATTCCTAAAATGCAATCTATAATGATAAACAATCGTTGTTTATTTTGAGCAATGAAAATCCTAGCTACTAGGGAAAGAAAATTACGATTCTTTCAAACAAAGAGCAAAGAACACACACTAATGCACTTTCCTAAATAATTTTTTGCACACAAACTAAATGCAAATGCAAATGAATGTATTTGTTTTTCATTCCCCTTAATGTGAAAAAATGCCAAAAAGGAAAACTAAATGTAGTAAAGATTTGAAATATTTCTTTCAAAGCGAAATTTTCGACAGTTTCTTTTTCAAAATAGATAGGAAGACTAAACAACACTTTTAAATTTTGAATATAAAATGTTTTTAACACTTCGAATATCAACAAATCAAATCAAATACATGACTAAAAGTTCAATCGACTACCCAGGGAAGGAAGAATCCACGACACTTCTCTTTTTGACACAAAACGATAGTTACGACACTTTTCATACCTAAGCGATAGTTCGATTTAAAAAACTTTTAGACAAAGGATTGTAAATGATTCACAAATAAATTAAAAAATTTACTAATCCTAATTAATGGAGGCCGATCTATGTGATGCAAGCAGGCTTCAATAATCATTTATTGTTCATAAGTAGCAAAAACAACTAAACAAAACTAAAAGCAAGGACAAAACCCCCGAATTTCTAGAATGGAAATAGGTTCAGTTAGTCATCGCACCTAGGCTTCATAGAAACAGGGATGCATCACACTTTACAGACTCGCGAGATGTGATGCATACTGGTTGACAGTGATAGACAGTGCAATGGGCTAGGGAGTGCAACAGAAGTGGGTTTTGGCTCAAATTTACAGCTGTTTTCAGTGAGTTAAGTTGAGCTATGATGGACAGTAAAGAGAAAAGTACAGAGGAATGACTTAAGAGGTTACTGGGTTACCAAAAGGGCATCTAGAATGGTTGTAAGTCAAATTTTTAATTCATAAACTAAACCAGAGATTGACTGAAGCAGTGTTCATCTACTATGCAATTGCAGAGAAAGAGCAGTTCGAAGGCTACCTGGCCGACTTCAGGCTCTATCTATAGTTTATAAGAGAAACAACAACAACAAACATCTATTCACTCACCAGTGGAGTCGCCATTTTATTTCTAAGAAAACTAGTGTCTTTTCGATTGACTAGCCCTCTAAGTTTGGCAACTATCCTAGAAACAACAGTTCAAAGAAATTAAATGATTTCTTCTATGCACAAAAGATAAGAGAAAGATGAGAGGACCAACCTGGAACTTCCGCTTAATCCTTTGATCGATCTTTCTTCCCCTTGACAGAGCTTGCAACTCCTCTCCGTACTTATCTCACTTGAAGAGTACCTGTAGAAACACAGTAGCAAAGAACCATCAAAGCATATTCATCTATTGTAACAGAAACACTATAGAATTAGATGTATAATGAACATACAATGGCATTCACAAATAATAACATTCACAAATGCACAATTATATGGAAGAAAACTTGAAGAGATTTATTAAATAGAAGGGATAATTACAACCTAGTTGTCTTATCCACCTTCATCCTCCCAGAATCAATCCCTCTTCACCTCATGAAATATCAGGATCACACCAACAATACGAAGCTCTCATCTCAAACACAAACTATCAGCACTTCCTTGCAATTCACAATATTCCAACCTATGGATCTCTTAGATGAGGGATCCATTTATAGATTTGTGCAAGGGTGTGAGTCATCTCTGGGGTTTTGATTAGCGTCATTCCACTTGTTACAATTGGTTCCAATTGGAGATTTCTTGGATCTCTTACTCATCACTAGGTGAATTTAGAGAGGCAAGTGTCATAAGAGAAGTTTCTAGAAGATTCCATGAGCATCCACTTAGAAATCTATCTCAGACATTTGTCCATCCTCACCCATGACACCCTATAGAAGGCCTAATCAGTATGCATCACACCTGGCTAGTGTAGAAGTCAGTATGCATCACACCCTGACAATGGAGCAGTCAGTATGGTCCAGTTTAGGTCAATTCTGGATGGTTTCTTAGTTGGAATGTTTGAGGAATGATGTAATCAGATGACCATGTTCTTTTAGGGTATGAAGCAACTCTTTTAGGGGTTTAAGAGCCCTAGTTTATTGACATATAAGATTGGGGTTGAAGTGCCCAAATATGTCTATAACAACATTGAAGAATACTATATAAGGAGAGGAAATCGTCCTCCAAAGAGTCACTTACTCATGTCTCATTGTATGTGAAGAAGAGGATGAAGAAGAAGATAAAAGGAAGGACAAGGAAAATGTTGAAGAAGGATGAAGTGTTTTAGGATAATTCTCTATCTCACATGTGATAGAGAAATCTAGGGTTTCTATGCAAGGGTTTCATCTAGTTCGGTCTTGGAAGGAAGGAGAGAGAGAAAGCGAAGGCTACTAAGCGTATCTCTCAATCACTAAGTCATAAGGAAAGACAAGAAAAAGATAGAATAATTCTCTAGGAAGAAGATCAAAGTTCCAACATGTGGAAACAACAGTTGCAGGGAAGTCAAAATTTTGTATCTGTAGCAGGAGGTTGAAGTTCTTGCAGCAAGAGGCTAAGCTAGTGCAATAGGAAGATATTTTACTGGGTTTTGCTAGTAAAATATTTTCACATTATCTCAAGAGGTTGATCTTGATCTTGGAGGGTATTGGTCTAAGTCATAAGGTCTTGGTATTCATCAATTGAAACATCCATAAGAAGGGAAGAAATTTAAGGGTTTCCCCTCAAGAGGAGGAGTTTCGGCCCTAGCTTGTGGCCTATATACAGTGTCATTGTTATTATTGTTTTGGTTGTTGTTTTATGCTTCTCACATTATAATAATAAGGAATAAAGCTAATAATTAAAAATGTAACATGGATAGTTATCAATTTGAAGAGAATTAACATATTCATTTCCCTATTGAATTCTCAACACTGTATCAAAGATAAGGGCATCATGAAGATCTCCTCTACAGTGAATACGTTCATCAAGAATTGTTCCAAGATAGAAATCAATCTTAAGAAAGGTATCAAGAAAGCATGGAGTCCCTTTTTTTCTTCAAAGAATGCATAAATAAAGGAAACAGATGAAGGTCTCTTCTCGTCTCTCTCTGGTACATTCCAAGATGAAAACATTTGATAATTTATAGAAGTGCATCAAGACACATGAATGTCCATCCCAACTAATTGAAGACCTTATAAAAAGGTAAATCCACTTATTCAGTGGAACTTGGAGATAACAAGAGTTATCTCGTAAGAGATATTGGATCGACCTCTATACATCTAGAGAATGGAAGCAACATTCACCTCAACAACATTCTATTTCTTTCAGGTTTACATAAGAACTTACTTTCCATTTCAAGCTTAGAGGATAAGGGTGATAGAGTAGATTTCATTGATGGAAAGGTTGTTGTATGGAGTAAATACTCAAGTTTATAAAAATCTAAAGTCATTGGCATTCGAGAAGGAATACTTTACAACTTGATATCTCCTTTAGCTCAAGCCCTAGTTCATATTGAAATTAGCCCATGTGAAATCTAGCATAGAATATTTGGTCATCTACATTTTAAAATACTTCCAACTCTAAGTTCCATAGTAGATGGAATACCTCAAATGAAAGAATATCATGAAGGAGTATGTAAGGGATGTGGATTGGGTAAAAATACCAAGAGACCATTTGGAAGCACTACTTCATGGTCAAAATAAATCTTGGATCTCATTCGCTCTAATGTATGTGGCCTTATGACTCCTAATCACTTGGAGGTCATCTATATTATGTCACATTTATAGATGATCATTCAAGAAATACCTAGGCTTACTTAATGAAAGCCAAGGATGAAATATTTACAAAATTTCAAGAATTCAAAGCTGAAGTGAAGAACCTTACATAAAGAATAATCATGATACTAAGATCTAATAATGGAGGAGAATATACATGCAAGGAGATTATAGAATTCTGTAAGAAGTATAAGATTAAGAGGGAGCGTATATTCCCATATAATCTTGAATAAAATGGATTTGCAAAATGGAAGAATAGATCCATTCAAGAAAGTTTAAAAGCTATGTTAAATGATCAATATTTACCAAAGTTTTTGTTGGGAGAAGCCATGAAAATAGTTTTTTACATTCAAAATCAAAGTTCCCACAGGTTTCTAGGCAACAAAACTCTAGATGAAGTTTTCACTGGAAAGAAGCCATTTGTAGATCATCTTTGGATATTTTGGTGTCATTTATATCTCCATATACCAAAGGAAAAAAGAAAGAAGCTGGATCCATCAGGCATGAAGGGAATGTTTGTTGGGTAAAAAACTCATCAAAGGCCTCTAGTACCTACATAAAAGAAGGATATCACATATAAATCAGTCGAGATGTCATATTTTATGAAAGTATAGCATTCAAGAAATCTTGTAGACTCTGATGATGAATAAATTTTGGTATTTAAGGAAGACGGTGATAGGGAAGAAGAATAATCTCACCATAAAGAACAAGGTCCTAGTTAACCTACTCAACTCGTGTCTTCCTAGAAACAAGGAAAATACCTAAATGGTTAAAATCTACACTACTTGATGCAAAAGTTCATGGGGCAGCGAAAGGTTCATTAGAGAAAGCAAGAAACCCAAAATATATTCTGGGTATGTTGCATACATGAAAAAACTAATATAAGCATAACCATCCAATTTTGAAGAGGCTATCAATAATCAAGAATGGAAAGATGCCATGAATGAAGAGTATCAATCTATAATGAAGAATGGAGTGTGGTAGGTCATACCTAGACTTGGAGAGAAATTTGTGGTAACTTCCAAGCGGATCTATAATATCAAACATGCGTCATATGGAAGTATGGATAAATATAAGGAAATATTTGTGGCTAGGAGTTTCTCTCAACAAGAAGGCATCAACTACGCTCTCCAACAGCAAGATATATGACAATTCAATAATTAGTCTCTGGTAGCATTGATGGGATGGAACATCCATCAAATAGATGTCAAGATTGCATTTTTGAATGGCGCAGTAGATGAAGAAGTCTATATAGAGAAACCCTTGGGACTTGAAGTTAAATTCAAGAAGGCATATGTTTGTAGATTGAAGAAAGAATTATATGGCCTCAAGTAAGCACCAAGGGCATGGTTTGCTAGAATGGATGCATACCTAGAAAGAATAGGCTTCACAAAAAGTTATGTTGGTCTGAACCTTTATATCAAGGTTGTAGATGGACATCCTGTAATAATTCAATTATATGTAGATGATCTTCTTGTGACATGTGTAGAAGGTAGAATTGCAGAATGTAAGAAGCAACTAGTAGAAAAGTTTGACATGAAGGATATGGGGTTGATGCATTACTATTTGGGACTAGAAATCTAGCAAGGACCTAATGAAGTTTATTTGGGTCAAGGAAAGTATGTGATCAAGATGTTGAATAGGTTTGACATGATGGACTACAAAACTATAACCACTCTGATGATCAAAAACTTGAAAAGACTAAGGCGTTATGAATCAAGCCCTGTGGATCCTTCCAAGTATAGGAAACTAAATGGATCACTAAAGTACTTGGTGAATACTTGATCAAACATATGTCTTGCAGTAAATATTCTCAATAAATTCCAAGTGGATCCATGGCATGATCATTGGATATCAGCATAGCATATTCTAAGATATCTACAAGGAACCATTCATTACTACCTGAAGAATGACAGAAGAAATAATATCCACTTGATACGATATGCAAATTCTGACTCAGGAGGCATTGAACAAGATGGAAGCAGAATTACTGGATGACGTTTCAATTTATGATACTCCATGATCTCATGTATGAGTCGGAAACAAGACACAATTGCATTAATTAGTGTTGAGGTTGAATATGTTGTAGCATGTGAAGTAAGTAGAGAAGTGTTTGGTTGAGGAAGCTTCTATTTGACCTGTTTGAAGGACCGATGAACCCTATTGTGATGCTATGTGATAACACCAATTGTATATGTTTGTCTAAAGACCCAGTATTTCATGGAAAGACAAAGCATATAAAAAGCAAGTATCATTATATTTGAGAGCTAGTAAAAAATGGTGTGTTGAAACTATAGTATATTTCCACTAATGAGAAGGTAGCTGACATATTGACAAAATATATTTTGAACAAGAATCTTGTGTACTTGAGAGACAAGTTTGGCTTCGTTGATGTATCCTCCCTAATTGAGAGGGAGATGTAGACACTACATTCGTGTCTTCACTTGGGACGAAAGAATGGAGGATTGGGTAACCATATAGCATTCGATGCTCTTTGAGGATGTGGTAGGGCATACAAGACAAGAGTATTTGTGGACCAATATTTTTTTAGGATTGGCTATCAAAGATATGAATAGTCCAAAGAAGGTCATACTTGGTGAACACCCAGGTGGAGTATTTACCTTGAGAGACAATGATGATGGTGTCTATAAATAATTGGTCTCACAAGCATTATTTTTTGTTATTGTGGAGAGATAGAGTTTTTAGTCAAGGCCTTGCTATGTGACAATGTTGGTTAACATGATGCTAGACAAATGGGTTATCAATCTAACTCTTTTTATGATATCTCTTCAAATTTAGAATCACCATGTATATCTTATGAATACCTCCCTAGTTAAGAGAGAGTGTTGAAAAATGTGTAACTAGGTTCGATATTCATAAGTATGAAATGTATCTTTTGTAAATTATAATATGAAAATAAATTATTATTATTATTATTGGAGCATGGGTTTCATGCTCAAGCTATTTTATTTTATAGGTTAAGCACCCATTTAGTGCTTCTACAGTTTTTCCTATGTATAAAAGTCAAAAGAGTCAATGTCATATACTGAAGACCCCAAGGGTCACATTGTAACTTGTAAATAAAAATTAATTTTTTCTTTAAAGTGTCGAAATACCCTCCAAGATCAAGTAAGCCTAGAAGTTGTCAAATTTGCCTATTTGAAGAGCTATGTATACCCCTTGAAGAAGCCTTTATAAGGAGAGGCACTCATCCTCCAAAGACTCACTTACTTATATCTCATTCTATGTGAAGAAGAGGATGAAGAATAAGTCAAAGAAGGATGAAGTGTTTTGGGCTAATTCTCTATCTCAAACGTGCTATAGAAAGCTAAGTTTTTTGCACAAGGGTTTCATCTAGTTTGATCTTGGAAGGAAGGAAGGAAAGAGGGAAGGTGAAGGCTACTAAGGGTATCTCTCGAGCCCTAAGCCACAAGGAAATTTAAGTGAAGGATAAAAGAAGTCTCTAGGAAGAAGATTGAAATTACCATGTGTGGCAGTAGTAGTATAAACAGTTGCAGGGAAGTCAAAATTTTAGATCTACAGTAGGAGGTCAAAGTTCTTGCAGCAGGAGGCTAAGTTGGTGCAATATGAATAGATTTAACTGGGTTTGTCTAGAACAAGGTTTGCACATTATCTCAAGTGGTTGATATTGATATTGGATGGTATTGGTTTAAGCCATAAGGTCTTGGTATTTGTCAATTGAAATATCCATAAGAAGAGAAGAGTTTTAAGGGTTTTCCCCTTGGGAGGAGGGGTTTTGGCCTTGGCTTGCAGCCTATATACTGTGTCACTATTATTATTGTTTTAGTAGTTGTTTGATGTTTCTCACATTATAATAATAAGGAACAAAGCTAATAATTAAAAAGGTAACACAAATAGTTATCAAGTTGAAGAGAATTAACATATTCATTTCCCTATTGAGTTCTCAACAATCCATTGGGTATGTTTCTAGCATTCAAACACATTTTACCATAAATATGTAATATCATTTTAGTCAAATTTGTATGGTAGAGAAATTGTACCTGGAATCACTACTCTACCATCTATTTTCCCCTACTTCTTCTGGGGAGGAATAGTTGGACAAAGAACCTTACTTTGATTTCAACTACAACAAGAAAGAAAGGGTCTAGTAGGGTGAAGGGTTGCAATTCCCTTTATCTTAAGAAAATTGGTCTCCAAGTACAATTTCCTTATTGCGGCTTGAAGTTGCACACTGGTCATTCACGTCTTCTCTATGCGTACCCAGGTTTCTTATGCTCCCTGTTTCCATTAGCGACACACTGTTATTATCATTATTATTATTGTTATTGTTATTAAATATCAAATAGTTATAGTAATATTGTTGAGAATTTTTGCAATAATATTAGATAAAAGTAACCTTCACATATCTTAATAAAAATATATTTTTGTGTGTGGCACAGTGGATATGAGACAAACTGACAAAACCATAGAGCATCAGATTCGTTCTGGAATGGTAAGTGAAGACACAAGAATGTGAAATTTACAAACATGTAGTGAAATTATTTTATTACATTTATTATTGGTGTCAATAGGTTGTGGGATTTCATTTTGTAACTCTAGCATTTTTGCTACTTTTATGTATTGCATGTTGGGAGCTTTCTACAATATATTGTTAATGAGTATTATTTAACTTGACCTTTTGGCTTATTTAGCATAACTATTAATATTTTGATAATAGAATGGAAAGGGTTCCCCTTAACCACAATTGTAGGACGTATCAAATGAAGTAACTATAAAATTAAATGGTCAATTTGATGTGATTATTTGAAATTACAGTGATGGAAATTTAGTTGCATATTTGATTTCAAATAAACAAGGAATCACTTAGGTATTTTTCACTTATCATTGTGCTTTTGTATATCAACAACTAGAAAAGGCATTGGTTTTCTCAAAACATTGAATGTAAAAATATATCCTCATTTTCATTTCAGTGCAACATATCCCATGCTTTGGAGAAGACCAAATACCCAGATTCAAGCATATATTGGAAATTTATTGAAGAAAAATACCACTTCTCTTGTTAGTTTATTGCAGATCTAATTACAATGAATCATGCAAATTTCATGATTACTATCACATATCAAGATGTTGTAGGAAGTTTTGATGTTTCCCTCATTAAGAGAGAATTTGTAAGCTCTTGTTTATTTATTCTGAATATTTGAGACCTAAAAACCAAAAGGATCATTTTCTTCTTATTTTTTATGAACTATTGATTTTAGTTTCGTCAATTAAATGCATGAATCATTAACAACAAAAATAGATATAAATATTGATGAAACCTTGAAATTACTGGTACAAACACTTGAATCTTTCTCATGAAATAGGAGTGGTTTATAACTTATAAATGACCCAATAATTGAATATATTTTCATTGGTATAATGAATTTTACTATGCATTTGTTATATTCTCTCTTAGTCACATGTATTCTTTTCTTTCATCAATTGTTATCAATTATCTATATTGTTTATTCATCCTTTCACCTTGAAAATACAACTTATTACACACACACAAACATATATGTAAGACAATTATGTTAGCATGCAATGCACCTACTTATGTTCTAAAGAGTATTGGTGATGCATCTTGCAATCTAGGATGCCTTGAATGAGTGGACAAAGTGTGCACATCAAACCCCCTATGTGGTTTGAACTCGCATGGTACTAACTTACTAATTTATACCTCTACCAACTTGGAAATTCTATTACAAGTCATAGAAAAGCATAGTTTAGAAACTCATATAAGGCTTTGTATATTTATGTACGAAACATGACATAAAGGTTTTAAGGCACATGTCATGTGTCTAGTTTCCCAACATATAGACATGTTGGAACTATTTTTTACATGCACAAAACATGTTGAATGCTAAATGATCAACTTTAGTTTTTTTTCTTAAGTGATTTATTTAATGTAATAACAATCCAGCCACAAGCAAAATGAGGAAATAAACATTACTATTATTCATCAATCACATTCACTACATATTGTCACATAGAAACAATAACTTGGAAGAACCATTATGTCTCATATTTGTTTTTTTCATGCTACCCATAAAAATATCAACTAATAATAAGCATTTACAACATAAAACACACTAGTTTTATAGTGGGAAAATTGAGAACCATGTGGAAAACCTACATTGAAATAATGGCTTCATTGTTTGCAATTATAGTACAAGATGACATGTCTCCGTTCCATATCCTAACTTTGTTTTTAATGCATCCTATGTGTGACTGACTAACAGTAACAATAAAAAAATTTACATGTCCATGCAGATTACTTGTATAAAATTGGAAAAACCCTAACTGTTATCTATTCTTATCTAAAATCCCATTAACGAGTTAGATTTACAATAATTATTTAACTAGAAAAGACTAAGTCAAAATTGATCATTGGGCTAAAATCCAATGCAATAGAACATGTTTCCTTATAAAGGCATGCCTCTTATGTATGTCCAATGTGTAGGTCATCAATGTATTGACATAAAAACTCAACATGCATAAAATTGAATTTAAGGTTTTTGTTAAGGGCTTTAAAAGTGCATTTAAGGGGTCCTTTTGTCACTATCATTCATATAAAACCAAAGAGAGTTTGCAACAAAGTGTATCAAGGTTTCATCATTGTTATCAAGTGTTCCATTGATCTAATTTTTTCTATTGTATTTCTAATTTTTATATCAACAACATTTTTTAATAATTCCACTGCATAAAAATGGTTCTATCATAAGGACCTATTGCCCAAGCTCAAAAGATGGAAAATAAAGTTGGTGGTGCTAAATAGTGTTTCTCCTTGTCTTCTAAGTCTAGTTGTTACATATGGTAAATATTGGATATCACTTAGATGTAAAAATGATTTTTGTAACACATGGGTCTATGGATGTTATGCAACTAGCTCACAAAATAAAAGAAGAGATTAATCAATGACTTCAAAATTAGCCTCTTCAAGGGGTGTTGTAGTGGCTACAACCACCCTCAAAAATTCTTCCCACACTTCGTTTTGGAGCCTCCCTATTAAAATCCCAACAACTTATCTTGCACTAACCAAGGTACTTTTTCTTTCATTGAGTTTTATCTTTTGCTTTATAACTTCTGCTTTCTTGCTTGCTTTGTTTTCTAACCATAAGTTGACCTCTTCACTTGGTTGCAATCCAGTTCTAGAACTGCCTTGGTGATTTGCGCAATCCTAGAGGGCAACTAGCCTTGCTCTCAGGAAAGGCATAGTTCAAGCAAACAAATGAGCTTCAACTACAAAATTGCACAAACCTAGCTGGTAGCCTATCTTCAGGTGGGAAACTTCATAGAACATGAGAGGTAGAGAGAGCCACTCAACCCATGAATTGTGTAGAAGCATTCCCTCAGTAGTTTCCTGATGCATGTCCTAGTGAGTTACCTGGTTCCCCCGAAACTATGCAATTTCTCCATGCATGCATGGAAGCCTTTCCCAAAAAATAAAAAGGAAAAGAAAAAAAAAAAATTATCCCTAAAAAATAGGGATCTATTTTTAGCAGTCAGAGTTACACTTTAGCTATTTTTGGAAATTGTCGTCATGTATCGCTTTTCCTATATTTTTGGCATTCACATCATAAAGCCTAAATCGATCAAATATATTTAATGGGTGCCACTAGAGATCATTTTCACATTTGATCTTGGAGCTATGGCATTCTCGAGGGGATCTAGGAACCTTCAGCACAATCAACACATCTTTTCCGTGAAAGTCTTTCTTTTCTAGTCTTTTGTTGCTTTTCATGTCACTTTTGTTTCCTTGGCTTGTGAGAGTGTTGTTTTACCTTTTTTATTGAATGATAATTGGAGTTTTGATTTGTTTTATCTTGTAAAAGTGTTGTTTTAAGTTTTTCATTTCCTTTCCTAAGTGTCGCATGCCTAACCAGTTTTTTCATTAACGGTTTTTGCTGCAGTGACCCTCTCCATAAGATTCATTCTTCTTCTGTTTGAATGATTCCTACACTTTTTTTGATTGAATGCATCACCATTCACTCAGATCTACACCAACCATCACTCACACTTTCAGATCTGTTCATTTTCATATATCCCTTGGGTAGATCTGGGCTTCCTTGGCCCAGATCTAGCTCTTCTTGGAGAGTACTACGCATTTTTGGACAAGGCTCTACTGATATAATTAAGAAAATTATTTTTTATTCATTTTTAGAATATATTAAATGTGCTTGAGGATTTATGAAATTATTTTCAAGTTTAAACATGGGTTTTTGGCTGTTTTTATGTAATTCTTATGTGCAAATTAACATAAACAAATGACTAAACAATAGCATATAACAGATATTAACATCACCATAAATAATATCACAGTAGCACATGATGAAGGAGTTCACCCCTCCTAGGATATTTCTCCTTGATCAACATTCCAATGGCTTGGACCTTTCTATTATTCTCAAAAGTGTGAATACATCAGTTTACAATGCTCAGAATGCTCTGAAACCTGCTCCATTGGCTCTAAAGTGCCCAAAAATGCCTGCGTAGACTCTTTCTACTCCTAATTTGGTCAAAAACAGAAGAAGTTATGGCCTTTCCTAATATTTTGCTAATCACACCACAATTTCCCCAAAATCAGGAATCATCCTACAATTTCACCCCAAAAACATGCTAATGGAGCGACAATTCCGCCGAAAACTTGGTGAAATTATCAAACAATTTAAATGTTAGCTAACGCCTATGTACCAAAATTGTTTCCATGTGGGGGGGGCGTGTAACCGGGGCTAAGGCTAACAGCCCGTGCCCGCCGTCTAGGGCCCCACTCCTCCACGAGTGGTCATGTGTAGTGGTGAATCCAATGGTTTCCCCCCATGTGAGCTAGTCTGTTCTTCCAAACTATTCGCATGTGACATTTAAAATCACAGTCAATACATGTTAAGCAACACGGTCATGGTGTATTGGTAACAACTTTGGAATATTGTTGGGAGGTTGCGGGTTTGAACCCCGTTGCCTCCGCCCGAACTATAACCAAGTTTTTGGTGGCCTCTCAGGTTGCCACGTGGTGACCTCCATCGAGGCCACATGTTAGCCCGTGGTTGGCCACCCCTTCAACCAATCAAAACTGTCGAAATTCAACCAATAAAAATGTGCCACTTGGCATGATACCATTTGCTGAGGTACTTTGACCAAGTCAAACTACCACATACCCTTCCTAGTTAGTGCCACATCTGCAATATGGACTGCTAACTGGGCTATCAATTCTTTTGAAAAAATCTCCTATTTGGGAAACTGAACAAAACTCATTTATGGAGTCATACAGAGCTTGTTTCATGCAAAAAGAGCAACGCGAGATTTAGATGATGAGAACTACACGGCCATCCAAGTTCCACACCAGTCCAACAAATTTAAATTTTGAACTATTTTTTGACACCTGATCATCTGCCTTGGTTCCAGGAATTGCGTAAAGGTTGCTAGTGACTAACTCCAACTATACACTGTGTAGTTCTAGGAGTTATTCCCAGAACCTTAGCAACTGGGATTATGGAATGCACAGTCCCAACCAGCACAAGCTAGACTAAATTTCACATAACACGGTTTTAGTCAACATCACCTCCTCACTAATAGTTGGGACTACGCAATGTGCATATCCAACTGACATTCCCTCGTCTCTAAAACCCATAATTGTGCAATCTTGCCCACTAGTTGCAAAGTTTGTTTCTTGGTGTGCCTTTAAGTGCTTTCGATTTCAAGCTAGCATTTGCATGCCATGAATGTCCTCTTTGTCAAGTACAATAGTTGTTGAATATCCTTTCAGCAGTATAGGTGACATGGCTTCCAAGAGAGTTGCATCAAAGGATATTGTTGAGAGAATCATTGGAGATGTAGTTGAATAGGTGTCAATGAACTTTCTATTCTACGCTGACACACAATTTTTCATAGAAAAGGACATGAAGGTAACATGGCAAGAAATTAAGGATATATTCGCAAGTAGCTTCAAGGAAGATTTAGAAGATCAACAGGTCTATGTCAACATCCACAAGTTAGGATTCTATAAGGTTTCATGTAGGTACCCAAAATTCCCATGTGCGGACATCATTCACTGCATTGTCTCACATATCAATCCTAAGATGATGACATTGAGCAGTACCAATAGAACATAGCTTTCTACCTTCAGGACATAAAACTATCATCAAATGTATCACTTACTGCAATCGGTTAACCACATGGATACACGTTTCTATACCCACAACAACAATACACTGGAGACATCATGAAGGATTGGGTGAAAGAGTTTTTTAAGTTCAGGTTGATACCCAATCATGCCTACAAGACAAACTCACTCAAAAATTCCTGCCAACTCTTGATCATCTTTGCATTCCACTTGTACAGTCAAGAGAGCATGGAGATCTTTCCATAGAATTCGGTGGTTGTGTTGGACCAGTTGGAAAATGAAGGAAGGCCATTCAAATTGTTGGATTTGTTGGCTCTTCAACTGAAAGGGCATGTGGCTAATGCCTGGAATATGACCAAGGATGACCAAGCAAGATTCTATATGTCTGTATACCTAGTTGATGAAATATGTTCTTAGCATTAGTTCCCTAGCATGGGTTGGACATGGACACCATCAAAGAATGTTGTGAACATTTATTGCATGTTTATTTATGAGTGCAACTACCGAGGATTCATGGCGAGGCTATATAACCATTTCATGATCCTGGTTTACAGGTTGATCTTTGAGTAGGATCCACCTTGCATGTCCCAAGAAGTGATTCAGGCATTACTTAACATTGCAGATTGGTATGCCTCACTCGGTGGCACCTTCATCAAGATGTTTGGCAAAGATAAGCCTTTGCATGTGTTACCAAGGTTTTCCATGGATAAGTTGGTCATACAAGAGGTTGAATATCAAATCTCCATAATTTTATCTGCAGGACTTCACAGGAGAAAGAAGGCACCATGGCCTGCTCTTCCTTTGCGGATTGGATTGTACGAGATCCAGAGCTTAAAGGATGCGGATGTTGAGGCCAAGGACTTAGAAAAGTTTGATTTTGGTACCAAGGACTACAATCCGTATGATCCCCAGTGCATATGCAAGAACCATTGTGCAAAGGTGTATTATCCATGCATCCATGGGACATTTCATTGGGTATAAGAAAATCCTTGGAGGTATTGTTACAACTCCTCTAAGATCAATAAACCGGTTAGCATGGCTATTGAGTGGAAAGTTTCTCTGTAGGTACTTTCACTTTAGGAAGAAACAATAACACCAACAGCAAGCAAAAAACCGGTGTAGGACAAAGGCAAGAGGAAGATTGTCGAGAACCCGAAGGCTAATAAAAGCTATAAGCTCAGAGAATATCCTCTTGTTGAGAAAGGAGCTTTGGCAGTGGAGGCTAAGAGGCAGCAATGCATAAAGAGAGTAGAACAGAGGAAGAGAGAGAAGTAAAGGTTGGAGGATGCTAAAATTAAGTTGCAGGAAATAGAGAAGAAGCTAAGATAAGAGTAGGAGCTAAGAAGGAGAGAGAGGGAAAATATGCAGAAACAGGAACAGGAAAAAGCGCAAGGCACAATGACAGAGAAATCTATGCCCATACATGTTGAGGAGTCAGAACAACCAGGAGATGAAGAAGAAGGTGAGAAGGTGCAAGTTCGAGAGCTTTCTTAGCAGATTGAGTAAATGGTTGAAGCAATGAACATGGAATTATAAAAAGAGCCACATGACCAAGATATTGACCTCATTCCAAGAACATCCAAGGTCACCCCTTAGTATCCACCACCTCGCGAATCAAAACTAGTCCTGAGGAAGAAAGGAGAGGTTTTTCTCCTTGATGATGATATGGTGATAGATGTGTACAACCTGTCATTTGATGAGTCACAACAGAGGATTGTAAAGGTGCAGAAAAGGAATCTCTTAGATGATCATGCATCACCTGCACATAAGGGGGAAAGGGTGATTGTGTCAGATGTTAGAAAACATCTAGTTGTCATGGTCGATGCCTCTAAGTCTTAGGCAAAATCCATGAGCTCAAGTATCAATTTCTTGATAATAGATAATGATCGGATGGAAAAGGACTTGCAAGAGGCTAGGTAGAGGGAAGAATGATCTCCAGGATCTGATATGGCAAAAATGATAAAAATGATATTGCTAAAGTATCGACTCTGGATACCACCATGTGGAAACTTTATGATGGATTTATCACCGTGCACAAGGCAGTTGTCCATCTTTATGGTTTTCAATGATGGTGCATGAAGATTGCCCAAACTATCAAAGACATACATGCTACTATTGCACATGTACAAGAATGGACATGAAATAGAAGGGAGTGCCACTTTACTTGCACAAGATAATGAATTTGTAGGTAGATCTAGACAAAGCATGGATCTGAATGTTGATCTAGAACTATGAGTAGCTCCCTCCACTCAACACTAGCATTGAGGCTTCCTATGCACAGTTGTTCAAGAGTCTCGATGTCATGGTGAGAACACACAGGATCCACTTAATCGATTCCCTCTGTTAGTGTTAGTCTATTTAGACTATCACCTAGATCAAGTGTGCTTTTACAATGCTTGTTAGGACTACCAAAATCAAATTTTTCATGTCACTATGTTCACACAGTGAGATTTGGTCAGTTAAGAAACGAGGTAATTCTTTTGAAAATTCACTCATGCTGGTCACCTATCACATTTCTATGAAGGTTTCGTTATAAAATCAAGTTAGTCATCATCATCATTCCATTTAGTTTCAGGTCATTCATTAGGTCTCTAGGGTTTCCAAGGTCCATCATTTTCATGAATAAATCCAGCAGTGAAAAGAGCATGACAAGTAGCTCTTTGGTATTGATTTGTGAGTTATCACACATTCATCATGTTTTCATGTTTGAAAAGTTCCAGAAGAAGAATTTCTAGTACTTAGGAAAGTGAAAAGAGAGCTCAGGGTTTAGCATTAAAGATGACTACATTTTCAAAAGTGAAAAAATTAGTTTTTCAAAGGTTTGTAGGTCCCATTTATTTTCAAAAAGAGAAATAATTTTGCCTATATAAACTCAAAATCCCCAAACTAGTTTCATTTACCTCTTATTCACTCTTGAGTATCAAGCTCTCCACTCCAAAAGAGAGAAAAGGTTGATTTTTTAGGCAAAAAATGAATAAAACTCAAGGCATTGTGCACAAAGATAAGGCGTTGCACTTGGAGGCTTGGCACTGTGCATAGAGACACTATGCTACACACAACCTAACTGTGTTGTGCACAAGGCAGAGTGTCCATAGAACGCCCAAATTTCTCCCAAATTTGATTTTTAAGCTACCAAATATGGTGAATATTGGTTCAAGGGAATCGACCTATATCTTGAATATTATAAATCTTTCTTAAAAACATCATATAGGGAAAAACATGCTCACATTATGCCTTTCAGATACTTAGTGGAGAAATATTCCCCTTTGATGAAGATTATCATGAATTTCTTTACATGTGAAGGAATATTCTCCAGGTTGTATGCTTATCATTTTGCCTCCTAATGCACTCCACCTCTCAGAAGCCACTCAACATGTGTAACTACCTATTCAAGAGCATTTCCAAAATGTCAGAGAAGATACAAATGAAGAACAAAAAGAACTAAGCAAGCATGTTTCATCATAGTCTGATCAAGACTATAGTCCTTCACCATCTTGGAGAGAAAGGTATGACTTGGGAAACCTTTTCGGAAACAGCCCTAAAATAGCATGATGCTAATGTAGTGGCTCAAACCTCTAGCATACCAAAACAACAAATGGAAGCGGGGTCCCCCAGAAAATTAGTTGAGAAAACTCAAGCACCTAAGCCTTAGGTGACTAGGATGCACAAGAGAGGACAGAGGCTTGTGTTTTCTTCTCATGGTGAGAAAGGGGCCAAACCTTCTACATCAACAAAGCAGGGATCATCAACGCGGGATAAAGACAAAGTTGAGCATGAGTTTGAGCTAGTTGATTTAGAGGTAGAGGATCAGACTTCAAGCATGTAACAGACAATCAGAGATAAAGACTATTAGTCAACATGGCGAGTGCTAGATACATCATTTCATTCCTTGAACAGGAGAATAGTCAGCTCAAAGCAAAGTAATTGATCATAGATAAAGAGAAAACCAAGTTATTACAACAGGTTTGCAAGGGAAAATAAGTCATATATTCAAGTGAGCCTGAAGGAGAAAAAGGGAAAGGTAAGAGGAAAAATCCAAGAACAAAGGGGCTAAAGAAGGCATTACAATAAGAAGAAGAACACATTCTATTAAATGAAGACATAGATCTAGAGGACATAATTGCTCTTGAGTTCAATAAAGACAAGGATTATTGGCTCAACAAGGTGAATGAACACTTGGAGAAGCTCCTTGAGAAGGAAAATAAATATAATATGTTTCTTAGGCATATGGTGCACCACTACCAAGCTCAAAACATGATCGCCAATGTCAAGGTAAAGCAACTTGAAAACAAGCTCAAAGAAGCCAAAAAGGACCAAAAGGATGAGGGAAAAATGGGGATGCTTTTTGAAGTATCTATGAAGGTTTAAAATACATAATTATATAGCTTCTAGCCAATTTTGAGCAAATTTTGAGCACTTTCATTTTTTGGTGAATTTTGGAGCTAAATTCAGAAAATCAGCAACTCCAGAAGCACAGCACCTCGGCACTGCGCTTTTTCCTTAGGCATCTATTTCAGGAAAAAATTATATTATTGGAAAGATCTTGCCATCCTCTAAAAACCCATTTACTCATATTTTACAGAGGTGGCTCATTTTTGGAGAAAAGTGTAAAAAGGTGGCAAAAAACTAACATTTAGGACCTTTTTTGACAGGCGTTGTGCACTTGGAGTAACCTTGGGAGAATGGATTTTTGAAGGCCTTCCCTTGGGTCAAATTCAAAGATTCAAATTGTTATGGAAACTATACTTGAAGGTCTAGTTGACCGTTCTCTCATAATTACATTTGGACCTATGGAAGGCACTGGAAAATCAGCTCAACGTCGACATTGCACTTCTACACTTTTCTGTGTTTTAATTTGTAAATTTCTCTATGTAAAATTTCTAGTTTCTAGTTTGACTTAGTCAAATTCAAACCTCTTTATGTAATGGAACTAGTTTTGAGGCTAGTTGATATAGGCATGAATAAATTTACATCATAGGTTGTTTTTTATGTTTATTAGGCCTTGTAAAGGAAGCAAAGTCCTAAACAAACTCTCCAAGTGTTTGAGTTTCACCTTCTCACTCTCACATGTTGGTTGAGAGAATCTTGGAGCTAGTTCCTCCACTAAGGAATTTGAATCCTGAAGGTGGGCAAGTGTCTAAGAGAGTCTATATGTATGATTTCTCATTCGGAGATAAGGGTTGGACTTTTTGTGGAGAAGGTTTGCATGTAATCATATTTTCAGCTAATACAGAGACAATTGCAGCTATTTTCAAGGAACTCTATCCCAGTGAGTTCATTGTGTTTGTTCTTCATTTTATCTTTTTTCTAAAGGTTAAAACATATTTATCTACATGATATCTCTTCTTTCTATAGATTCCTTATAGTGAAATATACAAAATTATTGTTTCTCAAGCTCTGTTTATCTGGTTTTGATAGTTATGTTTATGTCTTCCTAAGCTAATGAAATCATGTTTACTTATGCTCATTAGTTTCTTATACACTTTCTCAACTATAATACACTTACAATATTCTAAATACACCATGGCTTCTAATATCTATCTCCTTCTCATATTTTCTCCTATACTCCTACAGCTTAGACCTATTTGTGGCTCCAAACCCTAGTTCAGCGAACCCTGAAACCCAAATTTTCACAAACACACAAACAAACAAATATATATATATATATATAGCATAAAACTCATTTGATTTGAAGTCATATCATTGATAAGAGACTTAGAGAGATCCCTCTCATGCTCATTAGGGTTGGCTACTGAGCTGAAGTGGTTTGAGGTTACTCTTCTCGATTTCCTTTTCAGCCTAGGAAACTATAAGGACTAACATTTTTTGCGTTGTTGCCAGGGAACGAAATATCATATCTTCCTTGGGAAAGAATGACAAAGATCAGACCTAATTGCTGATGGTGAACAATGATTAGATACATATGAAACCCTGAACCATTCACTTGGTGACTCCCACTTGATCCGAAGACTCCACTAGTAGCAGGATCCAGAAATCAAAATGAGTTCTCAATCCAGAAGGTATGCTCCTATGCATCGAGATCATGTTCCAGCCTTTCCAAATCATATGCCTTAGGAAGATTGGAAAACATACTTTCCAAAATTCAGAGATGGAAAAGGTGATGATGCTACACTTCATTTAATAAGATTTCATATGCATTTGCGTAAGCTGAGGATTAATTTTCATGAATATTATTTAATGAATATGTTCATGGTCACATTAGAAGAAAAAGAACAGTATTGGTATGAAAGCTTGCCTCCTACTTGTATATACTCTCTCAAGGATTTTCACTCAATATTTTTTGAGAATTATAGAGAGGCCTATCCCTCTTTGCTTTTGATTGAAGATTGTTGTGATAATTTTGAAAAAATTATTTAAGAGCTAGAAAGTGCTTATGGTGATGAAGAGTTTATGGATGACGAAATCTTGGATGCTTTGAACAGAAATCATTTTCACCACCATGTTAAGGTCATGGATTCTACCTTGGATGACAGCGAAATTGAGAAGAATGCGAAATTGAGTTGAATTCTCCAGTAGATGACAGTGATCTTCTATCATTTAAAATAGGTGATGATTTGCAATAGTCTTTTGATCCACAAGAACATCCCCAACAGATAAAAATTAATGCATCTGAAAATGAAACTAATCAGATTGTCAAGGATCAAGAAAAGAGCATTGAAAGAGAAGAGTTTGTTCTAAAGCATATTGTAGAAGAGAATTGTATTTAGGAAAACTTCCAACAAAAAATGTCTTTGTTGACTGAAGATAATATTGATCAGCAATCAATTGATGAAGATCACATTCATTCCCTTGAATTATATGAAGGTATTCAGCAATGTTCAGAAGACCAAGACATTGATGAGGAGTTCCAATCAAATTTCTCTTTCTATATGTTCAGAATTTTTTGAAGACCAAGAACACACTTTTGTCGAAATTCATCATGAAGAGTGACTAGTTGCAATAGAAGGATGTTTCTTGATTCCTCCAAATCAACAAAAGCCATTTTTTCATGATTTTCAGGGTCACGTGCCAAATTGATTATAGCCAATAATGGAGGTCGATGTTGCAACATTCATTGATGAAGGTGATTAGTTTTAGCACATAGACAAATCAACAATTTGGAATGAGGTTTTATTTCTTGTTTTAAAACATCCTAAAAAGCATATGTTACATTCTTTCCATGATCCTATGGTGAGTTTATTGCAGTCATCAATAGAGGAAGAATTTTCCAAGTTTTCCAATACATGTATTGGAACCAGTGGAAACTTTGAATTGCCACTTTCCTTTTTCTTCTGTCTGCTCAAGGAAAGTATGAGAAAAATTCAAGTAGGTAGCCACATGCTAGATTGGTTACACTAGAGGGATCATTACACATGATTGTATACACATCTTTAGTAGGTGGGTGGTTATCATCAGTATTGAAGCCCGAGGTCAAGGCCCTAAGATGCCAATGATTTGCGGCCATAAGCAAGTTCAGTTAGTATGTTTTTTATATTCAAGTCAGGTAGTTAGTTAGTCAATTTTCAGTTTGAGTTTAGTCTTTTCATTCTAACTCCATGCCCAATGGATAAGGCTACTTGGTCTACGGTGTTCTTGACACCTCCAAGGAGATACCATCCCAAGTTTGAGCCAATGTTAGCGTTAGTATTATTAGCATGTCACCTTGATCAAGTGTTCTTTTACAATGCTTGTCAGGACTATCAAAATCAAATTTTTCATGTCACTAGGCTTACACAGTAAAATTTGGTCACTGTTTGGTCAATTAAGAAATGAGGTTAGTCTTTTTAAAATTCACTCATGCTAGTCACCTATCACATTTCTATGAAGGTTTCATAATAAAAGAAATTTAGTGGTCATCATCATTCCATTCAGTTTCAGGTCATCCATGTTGTCACTAGGGTTTCCAAGGTCATTGTCATGAATAAATCCAGTAGTGTAAAGAGCATGACAAGCAACTCTTTGGTATTGATTTGTGAGTTATCACACATTAATCATGTTTTCATGTTTGAAAAGTTCTAGAAGAAGAATTTACAGTACTCAAGAAAGTGAAAACACAGCTCAGGTTTCAACATTAAAGGTGACTATGTTTTCAAAAGTGAAAAAATCAGTTTTTGAAAGGTTTGTGGGTCCCCTTTCTTTTTAAAAAGAGAAATAATTTTTCCTGTATAAACTCAAAAGCCCCAAACTTATTTCATTTACCTCTTATTCACTCTTAAGTATCAAGCTCTCCACTCCAAAAGAGAGAAAAAGTCAAGTTTTTAGGCAGAAATTGGAAAAAATATCAAGGCAATGCACACAGAGACAAGTGTTGCGCTTGGAGGCTTCACTCTACACATAGAGACATTGCGTTGTGCACAACCTAACTGCATTATGCATGGGGTGGAGTGTCTAGAAAACACCCAAATTTCTCCAAATTTGATTTTTAAGCCTAAAAACTTGATTTCATTGCTTCCTAAGCCAAGCAATAGGTAAGTACACCATTACTCTTCCTTCTTTGCTTTTCAAAATCATCTTATGCCAATGATTTTTCAAATTAGGGTTTGTAGTGAAATTTCTCATGGGAATAATACATTGATGATGGCCATTCTTATTTATTGGTTTCTAAACATGTAAAATGTTTCCGTACACCTATATACATGTTTAATAAACTATTTTAACCACTCAATTAACCTTAAAATAGAATTTTACCTCTCCAAAAGTGAAACCCTAGTTCATTCCTAGGTGTTTTTGGGCACTTTCACAACAAACTCTATTTTTCCTTCTCATAAGTAGATCATTCCTCCATTTCTTTTCCATTCATTTTCATCAATTCTCCAGAGTCCATTTTCACTTCTTTCAAACCTCCTTTACCATTTTGTCAAACTCCACCTTCACATCACTTCATTTTCCACTCATACCTCAAATTATTCTCATTTTCTTGTTTCTAGGTTTTTTGTCATCATGGAGGGAGAATCTTCACCAAAGAGGAAGAGACATCACAAGGGAGGGAAAATCCTCAAATATGAGCCATCAAATTACAGTGAAATTGACTCATATGCCTTTATCAAATAGTGCTTTGAAGGTGCACATTGCCTGGATTTCTACAACAGAGTGAGTGAGGTGGGTTTTCATGAGCAGTTGACATATTGGGTGGAAACTCAGCTGAAGGGTGAAAGTAATTTTATTGCTGATGTTAATTCAGTTTTTTAGTGGCCTCCATTTCAATTGCTACAGGGCTACCAAACAATGGTGAATATTGGTTCAAGGGAATGAACCAAGATCTTGAATATTATAAACCTTTCTTAAAAACATCGTACAAGGTAAAACATGCTCACATTATGCCTTTCAAATACTTATTTGAGAAATATTCCCCTTTGATGAAGAATATCATGAAGTTATTTACATGTGAAGGAAGATCCTTCAGGTTGTATTCTTATCATTTTCGCCTCCTAATGCACTTCACCTCCCAGAAGCCACTCAACATGTGTAACTACCTATTGATAGGAGCATTTCCAAAATGTCAGAGAATATATAAATGAAGAACAAGGAGAACTACCCAAGCCTATTTCATCATAGTTTGATCAAGACAATAGTCCTTCACCAGCTTGCAGAGGAAGGTATGACTTGGGAAACCTTTTTGGAAACAACCTTGAAATGGCATGAAGCCAATGTAGCAGCTCAAACCTCTAGCATACCAAAACAACAAATGGAAGCGGGGTCCTCTAGAAAATTAGTTGATAAAACGTAAGCACCTAAGCCTAAGGGGACCAGGATGTACAAGAGAGGACAGAGGCTTGTGTTTACTTCTCATGGTGAGAAAGGGGCCAACCCTTCTGCATCAAGAAAGCAGGGATCATCAATGTGGGATAAAGGCACAGTTGAGCATGAGTTTGAGCTAGTTTATTTAGAGGTAGAGGATTAGACTTCAAGCACGCAGTAGACAATCAGAAATAAAGACTATCAGATTAAGGAGCTTACATTCAACATGGCGAGAGCTAGATACATCATTTCATTCCTTGAGCAAGAGAATGGTCAGCTCAAAGCAAAGCAATTGGTCATGGAAATAAATAAAACCAAGTTATTACAGTAGGTTTCCAAGGGAAAAGAAACCATAGAGTCAAGTGAGCATGAAGGAGAAAAAGGGAAAGGTAAGAGGAAAAGGCCAAGAATAGAGGGCCTAAAGAAGGAATTACAAGAAGAGGAAGAACGCATCCTATTAAATGAAGACAAACCTAGAGGATAGAATTTCTCTTGAGATCAATCAAGACAAGGAATATTGGCTCAACAGGGTGAATGAACACTTGAAGAAGCTAATTGAGAGGGAAAATAGAGATAATTAGTTTCTTAGGCATATGGCACCACTACCAGGCTCAAAACATGATCGCCAATGTCAAGGTAAAGCAACTTGAAAAGAATATCAAAGAATCCAAAAAGGACCAAAAGGATGAGGTAAACTTGGAGATGCTTGCTGAAGCATCTATGAAGGGTTAACATACCTAATTTTACAATTTCTAGTCAATTTTGAGAAAATTATGAACACTTTTTTTTTTTGTGAATTTTGGAGCTAAATTCAGAAAATTAGCAGTGTGCTTTTTCCTCAAGCAACTATTTTAGGAAAAATTATATTTTTGGAAATCTCTTTCCATCCTCTAAAAACCCATTTGCTAAGATTTTATAGAGGTGGGAGTTTTGGAAAAAGTGCAAAAAAGTGGCAAAAAACTAGCATTTTGGACTCTTTTTTTATAGGCGTTGCGCACTTAGAGTGACCTTGGGAGATTGGATTGTTGAAGGCCTTCCCATGGGTAAATTCAAAAATTCAAACTATTCTAGAAACTAGAATTGAAGGGATATTTGAACATTCTCCTAGACTTGCATTTGGACCTCTGGAAAACACCTGAAAATCATATCAAAGTATGCACTGCACTTCTGCACTTTTCTGTGTTTTAATTTGTAAATTTCACTTTGTACACTTTCTAGTTTCCAGTTTGACTTAGTCAAAGTCAAGCCTCTTTATGTAATGGCACTAGATTTGAGGCTAGGTGATGTAGGCATGAATAAATGTACATAGTAGGCTGTTTTGATGTTTATTAGGCCTCATAAAGGAAGCAAACTCCTAAACAAACTCTCCAAGAAGTGTTTGTGTTTCACCTTCTCATTCTCACCTGTTGGTTGAGAGAATATTAGAGGCAATTCATCCACGAAGGAATTTGAATCATGAAGGTGGGAAAACTGGTCTAAGAGAGTCTATATGTATTATTTCCCTTTCATAGAGAAGGGTTAGACTTTTTGTTGTGGAGGCTTGCATGTAATCATCTTTTCAACTAATATAGAGACATCTACAACTATTTTCAAGGAACTCTAGCCCAGTGAGTTCATGGTGTTTGTTCTTCATTCTATATGTTTTCTAAAGGTTAAAAAATGTTTATCTACATGATATCTCTTCTTTCTATGGATGCCTTACAATGAAGTATACAAAATTCGTGTTTCTCAAGCTCTGTTTATCTGGTTTTCATAGTTATGTTTATGTCTTCCTAAGCTAGTGAAATCATGTTTACTTGTGCTCATTAGTTTCTTCTAAACTTTGACTTCTATATTACACTGGCAATATTCTAAATACACCATGCCTTCTAATATCTAGCTCCTTCTCATATTTTCTCCTGCACTCCTACAACCTAGACCTATTTGTGGCTCCAAACCCTAGTTCAACAAATCCTAAAACCCAAATTTTCACAAACACACAAATATATATATAATATATATATATATATATATTATATATATAGTATATATATATATATATATATAATATATATATATATATATATATATATAGCCTAAAACTCATTTTCTTTAAAGTCATATCACTGATAAGAGACTTAGAGAGATCCCTCTCAAGCTTAGTAGGGATAGCTACTGAGCTTAAGTGGTTTCAGGTTACCCTTCTCGATTTCCTTTTCAGCCTAGGAAATCGTAAGGACTAACACCCTCACCAAAGCCATTGATAAGAACCAAGTCCAGTTGGAGATCGATTGGTACATGAAGCAGTTGATGCGAGAGGCCACCAGCAATGACTTGTAGCTGAGTGAAGAAAAAATGTAGAGGTACATCAGTCGTCCAACCACACTTAGGAAAATGCTATGCATGCTTCAAGATGAGTTGGACAAAGGTTCCATGACCATATACCCAAAAGCCATGGAGGTAAGAGTTCGTTTCCAAAAAGACATCACCAAAAATTATGGGGACACCATAGCACAATACTAAGCTTGATATTAGTTCGCCACCGAAGACCATCAAGAGGATGTTGCTAAGTTGGTATTTCCCCAAGCTTCTAAGTGATGGTGTTTGTATTGTTAGGCTAGATCAAGCCTATTTTTTCCCACATGGATATATGTGGAAATTGTATGATATTTGTAAATATATTAGAAGTGAAATTCCAAGTGTCATTAGTGGAATGTGAACAATCACTATGTAATGTGAAGAGTCATGAGGATAGTCAAAGAGTCAAAGGGGAACGTCAAGGGTCACCCCACCCTTGTTATATATAGAACCTCATAACTCATAGTAAATTATTTTTGGGAGCCAAGCTTTTGGCTAGGCTGAGGCATAGAGAAGGCTTGGGAGTATTGTGACAAGCCTTGGCTTCTCCATAGCGTAGAACGGGTACACTTCTTTGGAGGAGCAGGCGGTTTTGACTATAATGTTCCACTATTGGGGCTAGTAGCTACCAGTGGTGTATGTATGGATGAAAATTTCACTTAATAATATAACTAATCCAACACATTTTCATGCATATGTTTTTATTATAGTTAGAATATTATGGTTTATTTAGCAATGTATGTTTTTTAACTTACACATTTGTGTATGAACTATTTTATATGTGATTATATGAATCCTATTGAAGGCGTGTTGTTGGATTAACCTGTCACTTTAGTTTGTGGACTATTCTGCTTCCAACTTGTGATGCCATTCCTCTCACGTGTTCCTTTCAAGTTGCGTACTACTATAGGCTTATAAGGGACACACTTCCTTTCCCCCTCTGTGTGTTAGAACCCCCATGCATCTCACTTGACTCACTGCAAGGTCACACATTTTATTTCGACCAAATCTATCATACTTACCTCTGTGCACAACCTCGGTAAAGGAATTACATTACCACACACTGTTGGAACTCCTACTCCAAACAATCTGAGATCTAGTTGGGAAGTCTAGCTGGGGAGATCCCCTTGACATGTTGGCAGGTCCAACACTGTTAACATTTTTGGTGCTAGAAGGAAGGCTAGATGACAAACAATGACCTCAAAGTCTATTTTTAGTATATGCACATAATTGATGACTTACATCACAATCTCAAGTCCGACATGTTTTTCTCATGCTCATTATTTTGAAGTGTTGAAGGATGTCATCAATGAATTGTCATGAATTAAATATGATGGTGAAGGTGGAATATCCTTGTTAAGACATGGAGTTTCCTTTTTAGGCTTCTATGATAGGGATGAAGCCACCTTGGAGGACATTTCCTATGGTTTATTCGCTTACATGTTCGAAAGGCGCATTAAGAAATGGTGTCTCACATTTCCTACAACCTCTATTCACTTTTTCAATCACATGATCAAAGACTTAGGTCATGCTTTCTTTTGTTATGATTGTAAAGCACTTAATCACAAAATATTATAATTATGCAAAGCACTTAATGAATCTATTGTGAAATTTTGGAAATGCTTCTATAATATCTCTTTTCAAATTTTAGAAAATGAAGTTGATTGGTATTTTCTCACAGAAAGGTCTAAGTATATTCTTCACATATCTAACAATCCACATGAATTATAATCTTACGAACCACTCCCAACATACCTCAGTGTTAGATATTCCAAATCTAAGATGGACAAGGTCATTTTCATGAGTGACTCTCCATTCTCTTCTCATAAAATAGCTCTAGCTCCATAGAATGAGATGGGAGAAGTTGTGAACCAACCTATTGAACTGTCACCTTCTCTAGATCTCTAAGAATATTTGGAGTGCAACCCTGATGGTTGTTACGTGATCTCATTTTCTCAACCTCCATCCTCTAGTTCCTTTGATCGTCTATATTTTTGTATGTTGTGTTCATCTGTTCTAGATTCCACATGTGATGTTCATGAGGATCAATTTTTTGATGGATTTTGTGTTGAGTAACCAACCTACATTGTCATTTTTTATGGGTATGTGTGGGAATATAAAGAAGAACCTACAGTGAAGGATGACCTCCTTCTGTCTTCACCTCATCCACTCTATCCTAACATATTGTGTGATTCTTCCATTTCTGATTGTTCTTGTGAAATTTCATACCCAAATGTTTCTACTTCTGATCATTCACAGGACACACGAGATGTCAGTCCCTCATTTGATTGCAAATAGGACAAATATTTCTCCCTAAATCTAATCAATCTATCATCTTTCATTTCTCAAAATTAATAAGGTGAAAAATTATGTTTCTCATCAACCCCAATGTATGATTCATCAGATCATGAGGATGCCGATGGACATCTTGAATTTTATGATCATGGATTTCATGATCTTTTTACTCATTCATTTGATCATGATTCCGATTCACTTAATGTTGATCTTTCCAATCCACTAGTCTTTAATGATACATCTTTTGACGAAGTGGAGACCCCTCAAGTTGTCAAGGCACATCAGCCTGAGTTGATGGTTATGTTAGTTTCTTGCATCCCTAAGTTCAGCTCCACTTCTAATCAGAAATCTATTGAATCACCCTAGGCTCCTCATCACTCTCTTTTTCACATTAGAAATCAATCTAGTTTACATATTTCACATCCTCCACCAGAATCACGTGATCCTATTGCTCATGCATTAGAGGTGTCATATGTAGCAATTCATGTTGTGAAATGAAATATTTCATATTTCTGCATGTTTTCTCATTTTTTAAGGTCAAAAGAGTGTACATACTTGTCATCTCTGCACAGTGTGATACAACACCATGATACGTCTGCAGAGTGCCTTACTCTTTTCTTTTCTATGGACACATTCAAACTTCTAGCGTGTTGGTTTTCATTGATTTTTCTTTATTTCTTGTTGGTTTGCTTGAACATCTTTCTTTTTAATCATTCCTTCACTTATATGGGCCAATCAATGTGTCAGTGACTACATTGAAAATATCACTTCACGTGAAAATGACCATGCACTGTTTAGCTTAGGAGTAAGAGTAGTGCTTTCTTTCTTGCTTGTGTTTTCTTTCATGTTTTTCTTTCACTTACTTTCTTTTATTTCATTTTACTACTTTCCTTTGCTTGTTTTCTTGTTATGCACCTATAGGATTAGTTTTCCATGAAACTATGTTTGGCTCTTGAGACAAGCAGGGTGAAATACAAGAGGACTTGTACAACTATCAACATTTGGTTATTTGTTTATTCCTTCTCCTTATGAATATCTTATGTTTTTTTAGTAGATGATACCCTGATGGAAAATACATTCCTTTCAGAGTGAGTCTTGGTGAAGTAACAACGCTTGCATGTTTAACTAGTACCACCTACTCTAATCAGTTTCCTAGTTTTGGTTAACTCTTGTCAACTCAGACAAGTAGAGTAAGGTGAGGGGGAAAACCTTAGCAAGTATGTCAGAGGTATAGATAACATCCTTCTCTAAAGGACAACCTCTTATGCTCTCAATAAGTCAGGATCCCTCTTCTACCTCGTGAAATAAATAAGTGCCTCTGCATACTTCTTTGAAAAATGAAAAAATTAAAATAAAGGCAGAAGAAGAGAAAGGCTTCTTGCGTAGAGATTTGAGGCAAGTAACTCTAACTGGGTACTGTCCAGGCTCATTGACAGCAGAGAAATGCTTATGTTCCTGAAGTGAATTTACTGGGGTATTGTCCAAGCCTGCTAGGATTGGAGAAACACTAGAGATGAAACAAAAACTATGATAGTCTATATCACTTGTGCATCAATATACCCCTTATCCCCAATCGAAACAACTCAGTTTACTTGGCTTGGTATGTGTGTTCATCGATCAAGAAAATGCTAGCGATTATATCTTTAACTCAAGCTAGTGAAGGAAAAATGACAATCAAAGAATCGAACAATTCTTTTGGAAGAGTTAGACTCGCTTTAATGATATAAGGTCCATACAGAGAGTTGGAGTTCTACCAGTGTGTCGCCAATGTTGTAGCGGCTACAACCACCCTCCAAACTTTTTCCTATGCTTTGTTTTGGAGCCTCCCTATTAAAATCCCAACAACTTATTTCACACTAACCTAGGTACTTGTGCTTTCATTGAGTTTTATCTTTTTCTTTACAGCTTGTGTTTTCTTACTTTCTTTGTTTTCTAACCACAATCTAACTTCTTCACTTAGTTGCAATCTAGTTCTAGCACTAGCTTGGTGATCTAAATCCTAGAGGGAAACCAACCTTTCTCTCAAGAAATGTGTAGTTCAAGCAAACAAGTGAGCTTCAGCTATAGAATTGCACAGACCTAGCTGGTATCCTATATTCAACTAGGAAACTGTGTAGAGAAAGAGAGGCAGCCAGAGTCACTCAGCCCATGAATTGCATAGAAGAATTCCCTCAACAGTTGCCTGATGCATGTGTTAATGAGTTTCCTGGTTCCCCCATAACTATGCAATTTCTCCATGCATTCCTGGCAGAATTTTCCTAAAAAGAAAAAAAAGAAAAAAGATGAAAAATCATCCCTAAAAATTAAAGATCTATTTTGAGCAGTAAGAGTTACACTTGAGTTATTTTTGGAAACTTTCACCATGTGTCGCATTTTCCTAGATTTTTGGCTTTCGTGTCATAAACCCTAAATAAATCAAATATATTTAATGGGAACCATGATATCTCATTGGAACATTTTACCTTGGAGCTCTGGCATTCCTGAGGGGTTCTAGGAACCTTCAACACAATCAGCACAACTTTTCTGGGTAAGTCTTGCTTTTCTAGTATTTTGTTGATTTTCCTGTTGCTTTTGTTTCCTTGGCTTGCGAGAGTGTTATTTTACCTGTTTTATTGAATGATCATTGGAATTTTGATTTGTTTTAGCTTGTATAAGTGTTATTTTAAGTTTTCCATTACCTTTCCTAAGTTTCGCATGCATAACCCAATTTTTGCACTAATGGTCGTCATTGTGGTGACCCTCTCCATAAGCTTCATTGTTCTTCTATTTGACTAGTTACTGCACTTGTTTTGATTGCATGAATCACCATTCACTCAAATATGCACCAAACATCACTCACACTTTCCGATCTTCTTGTTTTCATGTTTCCCTTGGGCAGATCTAGGCTTCCTTGGCTCAGATCTAGCTCTTCCTCAAAAGAATTATTCATTTATGGATCTCAAGGCTCTGCCTTAGCTCCAGGAATTGCGCAGAGGCTACCAATTAGTGGCTTCAGTTGTGCACTGTGCAGTTCTAGGATCCAGTCTTGGAGCCTTTTCCACTGAGATAGTGGAATGCACAGTGCCAACCAGCACAAGCTAGACTAAATTATGCATTGCATAGTTCTAGTCAACATCACCTCCTCATTGACATCTGGGATTGTGCAATGCATAGATCTAGCTGAAAGTCCCTCAACTCTAAAGCCCAGAATTGCACAATCTTTCCTAGCAGTTTCCTAGTTTGTTGCTTAGTCTATATTGAAGTATTTTCGATTTCGAGCTAACAGTCCAATTCCATGAGTCTACTCTCTATCTTTGGGTATAGCAACTGTTGAGCATCCTTTCAGTAGTAAAAGTGACATGGATTCCAAGAGAGCTGCATCAAAGGATATTGTCGAGAGAAACAATGGAGATGTAGTTGAACAAGTGCCAATGAACTTTCCAGTCTATGTAGACACATAGTTGTTCATACATAAGGACATGAAGTTAACATGGCAGGAAATCAAGGATGTATTCGTAGGTAGCTTCAAGGAAGATCTAGAAGATTGGAAGGTCTATGTCAACATCCACAAGTTAGGCTTCTATAAGGTTTCATGCAGGTACCCTGCCTTCCCATGTGTGGACATCATTCTCTAGATTGTCTCACATACAGATCACAAGATGATGACATTGATTAGTGCCAGTGGAACAAAACTTGCTACCTTCACGGCGAAAATCTATCATCAAATTTATCACTTGCCATAGCCAGTGAATCCCATGGATGCACTTCTCTATACCCCCAACAACAAGGTGAACACTAGAGACATCATGAAGCATTGGGTGAAAGAGTCATCAAAGTTCAGGATGAGACCCTATCATGTCTATAAGACTAACTCACTCAAAAAGGCCTACCAACACTTGATCATGTTTGCATTTCATTTGTATGACCAAGATAGCACAGAAACCTTTCCGCAGACTTGGGTGGTTGTGTTGGACTAGTTGGAAAATGAAGGAAGGCCATTGAACTAGTCATATTTGTTGGCTCTTCAGCTACAAGTGAATGTGACTAATGCCCGAAATCTGCCCAAGGATGACCAAGCAAGATTCTATATGTCTGCATACCTACTTGATGCAATTTGTGCCCAACATCACTTTCCTGGCATGGGTTGGACATGGAAACCATCAGAGAATGTTGTGAACATTTATTGCAAGTTTCTTTCTCAATGGAGCTACATCATGACAAGGCTATCTAAGCATTTCATCATCCTAGTCTACAACTTGATATTTTAGCAGGATCCACCTTGCATGTCCCAATAAATGATGAAGCAATTACTTAACATTGCAGATTGATATGCCTTACCCGGTGGCACCTTCATCAGGATGTTTGGTGGAGAGAAGCCTTTGCATGTGCTACCAAGGTTTGATAGGGATAATTTTGTCATGCAAGAGGTTGCATATCACATTTCCATTGGGTTATTAGTAGGAATGTATAGGAGGAAGAAGGCACCATGGTCTGCACTTCTTTGCAAATTGGATTGTACAAGATCCGAAGCTTAAAGGATGTGGTTGTTGAGGCCAAGGACTTAGAAAAGTTTGAGTTCAGTACCAAGGACTACTATATGTATGATCCCCACTGAATATGCAAGAACCACTATGCGAAGGTGTATTATCAATGGATCCACGGGACATTTCATTGGGCAAAGGAAGATCCTTGGAGGTACTCTTACAACTCCTCTAAGCTCAATGAACCGGTTAGCATGACTATAAAGTGGAAAGCTTCTCTACAGGCAGCAACACCGCAAGAAGCAACAATAATAACAGTAGTCAACAACAAACTGGAGTAGGACAAAGGCAAGAGGAATATTGCCAAAAACCTAGAGGCTAAGCAAAGCTACAAGTTTGTAGAAGATCCTCTTGTTGAGAAAGCAACTTTGGTAGTGGAGGAAAAGAGGAAATAATGCATAAAGATAGTAGAATAAAGGAAGAGAGAGAAGCAGAGTTTGGAGGATGTAGAAAGGAAGTTGTATGAAATAGAAAAGAAGTTGAAAGAATAGCAGGAGCTAATAAAGAGAGATAGGGAAGAGAAGCAGAAACAAGAATGTGAAGAAGGTAAAGGTGTGACGATAGAGAAAACTATGCCCATATAGGTTGAAGAGTCAAAAAACCAATAGATGAAGAAGAGGTTGAGAAGGTGCAGGTTCGGGAGCTTGCTTAGTAGATTGAGAAAATGGTTGAAGAAACATACATGGATTTGGAACAAAAGCCACAGGACCAAGATATTCACCTCATGCCAAGAACATCTGAGGTCACCCCTCAATCTCCACCACCTTTAGAATTAGAACCAATCCCAAGTGAGAAAGGAGGGGTTTTTTGCCTTGATGATGATCCTGTGGCAGATGTGTAGAATCTGTCATTTGATGAGTCATACAGAGGATTGTACAAGTGCGTAGAAATCATCTCCTATATGATCACACGTCACCTGCACATATGGAGGAAAGGGTGATTGAGTTAGATTTTAGAAAACATCCAAATTCCATGGTCGATGCCTCTAAGGCTTATGTAGAAGCCCTGAACTTGAGTGTCAAGTCCTTCATAACAGAGAATGATTGGATGGCAAAAGACTTTCAAGAGGCCAGGTAGAGGGAAGAATAATATGTAGGATCTGCTATGGAAGAAATGCGAAAAGAGATAATTGTTGAAGTATCAACTATAGAGACCACCATGCAAAAACTTTATAATGGATTTGTCACCGTGCACAAGGAAATTGTCCATTTATATGGCTTTTAGCAGTGGTGCATGAAGATTGCCCATACTCTCAAAGACATACATGCTACTATTACACATGTATAGGAATAGACAATGAAATACAAGGCAGCCCCATTTTGCTTGCACAAGATACTGAAGCCACAGGAAGAGGTAGACAAAGCATAGATCCAGATGTTGATCCAGAACTATGAGCAGCTCCCTCTGCTCATCACTAGCATTGTAGCTTCCTACTCATGTTTTTTGAAGAGTTTGGATGTCATGGTGAGGACATGTAGGATCCCTTCAATTGGTTCCCTCATTGAAACCATTAAGAAGAACCAATTATGGTTGGAGATCGATAGGTACATGGAGTAGTTGATGTGATAGGCCACCAACAATGACTTGCAGCTAAGTGCATAAAACATGAAAATGTACATCGGTGGTCTAGCCACACTCAAGACAATGTTACACATGCTTCAAGATTATTTGGACAAAGGTTCCATGACTATATACCCAAAAGCCATGGAAGCAAGAGTCTATTTATAGAAATACATCACCAAATAGTATGGGGACACCATAGTGCAATACCAATCTTGGTATTAGTTTGTCATTGAATAGCATCAAGAGGATGTTGTCGAGTTAGTATTTCCCTAAGAATCTAAGTGATGGTGTTTTCCTTTTTAGGTTGACTCAAACCTGTTTTGTCCCACATGGATATATGTGGAAATTGAATGCTATTTGTAAATATATTGTAAGTGAAACTCCAAGTGTCATTAGTGGAATATGAACAATCACTATGTAATGTGAAGAGTCTTGAGGGTAGTCAAATATTCAAAGGGGAATTTCAAGGGTCACCCCAACCTTGTTATATATAGAACCTTGTAACTCATAGTAAAGGCTTTTTGGGAGCCAACCTTTTGGCTAGGCTTAGGCTTAGAGAAGGCTTGGGAGTATTTTGACAATCCTTGGCTTCTCCACAGTGTAGATTGAGTATGCTTCTTTGGAGGAGAAGGCGGTGTTGACTGTAATGTCCCATTATTGGGGCTAGTAGCTGTCAATGGTGTATGTATGGATGGAACTTTCACTTAATAATATAACTGAGTTAGCACGTTTTCATGCATATTTTGTTATTGTAGTTGGACTATTCTAGTTGCTTTAGCAATTTATGCTCTTCAACTTACACATTTGTGTATGAACTATTTTGTATGCAATTGTATGAATCTTGTTGAAGGCATGTTGTTGGATTAACTTGTCACTTTGGTTTGTAGACTATTCCACTTCCAGCTTGTGATGTCATTATGCTCGGGTGTTCCTTTAAGGTTGTGTACTATTATAAGCTTCTAAGGGACACACTTCCTTTTCCCCTCGATGTGTTAGAATCCCCATGCATCTCACTTGACTCGCTGCAAGGTCACACACTTGCTTCCAACCAATTCTATCATACTTACTTTTGCATGCCACCATGGTTAAGGCACTACATTACCACCCACTGTTGGGACTCATACTCCAAATAGTTTGAGGTCTAGTTGGGACTTCTTACCAGGGAGATCCCCTTGACATGTTGGCAAGTCTATCGCCATAAACAAGGGCACAACCTCCTTTACATTACACAAATAAACAATTCTTGGATTATTCAAATGAAAAAAACTCCTTTCTATATATATGATTCTAAGGGGTCACAATATAATCAAAGTTAGCATAACAATATTATTGTAAGGGCACAACAATAACAATAATGTGCTTCTATGGGGCACAATAATCATAATATGGGGGACTACATGAGCACAATAATAAAAATAAGGGAGTTACACTAACAATAATAGTGAGGGAATACACTTGTATTATAGGGACCTAACATGCCCCTCTCCTTCAAAACATTTTTGTCCTCAATGCTTGAGTAGTTCTAAATGCTTATGTATAAAATTATCATCTTTCCATGTGGAATATTTAGCAAGTAAGTTTTTCCACTTGATGAGATACACTGAAATTGATCAATTTCATAGCTATTGAGTTCTTGTTTTTGTGGCTTCTTCAGGTTCCAACATGATTTTTCCATCCTTGTTGAGTTCTGGAAATATTGTTTGAGCTAAGAGCTTGTCATCTATAACCTTCTTTAAGCATTAAGCATGGAAAACTGGGTGCACTCGAGAAGATGCAGGAACCTCCAATTTGTATGCCATAGTACCAATCTTTTGCAACACCTTATAAGGACAATAATACTTTGGTGATAATGTATTATCCTTCTTAGCCTGCTTGAGGTACATTTGTTTGTATGGTTGTAGTCATAAAAATACCTAATCATCTACATCAAAAATTCTTTCGCTATGATGTTGATTTGCCTGTTGTTTCATTCTATTATGCGCCAAATTGAGGTTATCCTTTAAGATCTGGAAAACTTGTTGATTCTTAATGTGATATTCCACTTCTTGAACCTTAGAATGATTGTCCAATACTTTTTGGAGATATAGAGAAATAGATGATTTCAATGTTTGAACCTCTAGTGAACAATAATTGTGCAATTACGTCCCATTGTTCATTCTTTAGAAGACTTTTCATGCCAATAGAGTTGACTATCTTTCCTAGTTTCCATACGATACCCCTTAATTCAAATTCCTTTTCTTCACAAAAAAATTCAAGAAAAGTTCTTGAAAATTAAAATCTATCGTACCTAAAGATTGTAACCATTAGACTGTTAACACAACATCAACATCACCCATTGGAATGGAAAGAATTGGACTATTCAATACATACTCTCCCATGGATAACTTCATATTATAGTATTTTCTGGAGCAATTTATGGTTTCTCCATTTGTAGCCATCACTTGACACTCTGGTGCTAGATATAGGAAGCAATTCAATTCCTTGGCTATCTTACAAAGAATAAAATTATGGGTACTACCCGAATCAATCAACACCATTACCTTTTTCTTCTTGATATGTCCTTCTATCTTGAGGGTTTGAGGAGTGGTAATTCCTACCAATGCATTACAAGTTATGGTCGGATACATTTCTTATTTCTCTAGGGTTGGTTCCTAGTGTATATCCTCTTCTTTTGACATTTCTTGTTCATTTTATTCCTCCTCTTCATAATCTATGTAAATTTACTTCTTCTCAAGAAACTTATCACCTTTAGTGTATTTGTTATCACAACTGTAACAAAGCCTTTTTGCTGCATTTTCTTCCAATTATTGTGGTGACAACCTTGTAGGTTGTGGAAGGCTAGGAGAAACAACACTTCCATATTTATAGTTGTGAGTGGTAGGATTTCTTGTTTCCATAATTTTTCTTTCAATTTTTCTTGCCAACCTAAATGCCTTCTCCAATGAATCAAGTTCCCAAAGGTGAACCTCATGTTGGATGCTATCCTTTAAATTCCCTATGAGCACATCAATCCTATGCTCCTCTGGAATAGCATTTACCCTTATATTCAATTTTTGGAAGTCCTTAATGTGTTCTACCATTGAACCCTTTTTTTGAGATTTATCAATTGGCTAAAGGTGTTTCTCTTTGCATCCTCATAATGTGCTAACATTTCCTTCATAAGAATTGACCAAGTGATAAGTGGTTTACAAGAAAAAATCATCAATACCATACAAACTAATTGGTTTCTATACATAAAATTGCAATGTGTACATTTTGTGTGCGTTGCACATTATGAAGATCAAAATATTGCTCCATTTGTAGTATCCATGTTACCGGATCCTTGCCATCAAACTTTCTCATATCGATCTTTGGAATATGGTGGATCTTCAATCCAATTTTAGAGTCTATGAAATCATGATTAACATTTATTTTGCTCTCATCATCAGTTTCATATAATACCTTTTTGCCATTAGGAATCATTTCTTGTAGCAATTTCGTCAAACCTTCCATGTCTTCTTTTAAACCATTCTTCAATTCTTCCATGTTGCCTTTCATTTTTTCTTCTACACCATCCATATTATCTTTTATCTCATTCTTCAAACCTTCCATGTCTGATTTTAAGTTATTCTTTAAAACATCTTTCTTAGCTTTTGTTTCATTTTTGGTTACTCTTTGTGAGAACGAAATTTGTTGCATTTGGTCTCGTAATTTTGATATATCATGTTTCATTTCTTATTCTTCTTCATGTGTCATAGTATATATCTAAGTTTTCTTACTAGGTTTTTCCATTTTCTTGCTTCGATTCATTTTGAAATAAAATAATGATATATATGCTTCACTATGCCCTTTGAATCACTCCAAAATGATTTTTCAAACAAAAGTTATGCAATTTAAAAAAACAAATGCACAACATTTTCTTACTTTAGGAGCTTGATATTGAAACGATTGTAACTATGTAATTTCATATTTCCAAGTTCTAAAATTTCTTCATGTGGTAGCGCTCTAAGTCCTCTTTCTAGCCCAACAATTCTGATCTAGGTTTGATTCTTCAAGAAAGAGCTATGTCAAATATCCCATGATGACCTGATTATGGACGGGTTTAGTAGAGCAAAGTTGTATGGGTTTCCACGTGTCACTGTTTCAACCTTCGTCCTTGAAAGTTATACCCAAGAAACTAAAGTTTGTCCTCTTTCTATCATTTTTCAGGAAATTTAAATTTGATGCTTGAAACAAAAGTTATGACGATTTTCCCTAGGTTACTTGTTTGAGACAAAATTCTGGAGCCTACAAAACCCCTAACTTCCTTGGATCATATCTCTGAAAATATAGAAAAAAATATATGAAATTTGTACACAAGGCTCACCAAGATTTCGGCTCCATGTGATTTTAATTTCATCTTTTGAAGCTTTGTAGAAAAAAATTTATAGCAAAAAATACATGATGACCTATTTAAAGCAACGAAACCCTAGAATATAAAGCTCTGATACCAAATGTTATGCAACCAACTCACAAAATAGAAGAAGAGATAGATCAACAACTTCAAAATTAGCCTCTTCGAGGGGGAAACCTCCTTTACATTACACAAATAAACAATTCTTGGATGATTCAAATTACAAAGCCTCCTTTCAATATATAGGAGTCTAAGGGGTCACAATGTAATAAGAGTCAACAAAAGAATAATAATGTAAGGGCACAATAATAACAATATGGGGGCTACATGGGAACAACAATAACAATAAGGGGGGCTACACTAGCAATAACAATGAGGGAATACACTAGTATTTTAGGGACCTAACAATGGGAATCTCTCAAAGAAATGTTTATGCATAGATTGAATATATAACCTTATATTCATATAGATGATTATGCTAAATTGAAGTCGAACCTCCAAAATTTTGTATTGGATTGCTAATATAACATGTGGGTAGAGATGTTTTTTAATATATTTTTTTAAAACATGGCCTCATTAGTCTTATAATGAAAGTTAAATCTACCTCATCAGTCTTACGATGGTTGTTAATGTCGCAGATATATCACATTCGTTGCAAAAAATAAGTTGTCATTGGTCTACTGATGCTAGTTATTCCATTGGTCTTTGGACTCATATGCTCGGTGATGTCAGTTGAGTTACTCCTACATCCATCAGTCTTTCATCGACACATATCATCAAATAATGTATACCCTTGGTAGTAGTCCAACCACCTTTATCATTGATCATGTGACACCAGAAGACCCCTACATCTATTGGTCTTCAGAAGACAGGTTTCATTAAAGAATGTACACTTTTGGCAATAGATCAACTAGCCTTATCATCGATTGGGTGACACCATCTTCCATCAAAATTATGAAAAATTTGGAAAAATTCAATAGTGCGACTATACCATGTTCCATGTTTAGTAAAATCTCTTGTTGTTGTTATAGTGATGATATTTCGTGGCAAGAGTGACAAAAGGCCATCGAAAATTGGCTCAAATGTTATTAGTGAATTAACATGACACTTATTCTATATTCCTAACATAAAATCATTAATTCAAATATGTATAAAGGCTTTGTTTGAGGTATAATTTCATGATCATCGTGTAGAAAAACATCGTAAGATCCTTTAAACATAAAATAAAGTTTCATTGCTTCTATACATACAAAATTTCCTACAACTTATATGCATTATATTTCTCATACAATTGATCATATCCCCATGTATACAATTTCACATATAATTTCTCTAAATACAATGATTATAAATAAGGTTTAACAAGATAAAAACACTTAACTAAGAATTGGTAGCTACCAAAAAAACTAACTGAGGATGAGCACTTTTCTACCCAACCATAGGCTTCATTGCACTTGTTCTTTCTACAGCTAGCCACCTTATAATCAAACCATGATACCACTAGGGTTATGTTGGGTGACTCTCAACAATAATTGGTGAAATCGTAGGTTCTCCAAAAGTAAAGTTGGCAAGGAAACCCTTCACAAGCTCTCAGTATTCCTAATAACTCTTGTGGCCTTTCCTTCTATTCAATATAACATGAGAGTGAGATTCCCATTCACTAATCCAAACTACCTCAAGGAAATCGTCCTTCAATGATTCTAGTGCACCTAGTAAACCCTTGAATTCATTGACGCAATTTCCAAATGAGAGAGAGGCTTCTCACATGAATCTTTAACATGAATTCACTAGTTTTTCTCCTTTGTTCAAGTTAGTAATAGCTTATATCACATCTTATTCTATGTATGTAGGTAAACTTAGCTCCCTATCCACTCTTTTACCACATGTGTGGAGGTCTCCTGCCTAACTGAATGGCCTTTTCCTTTTCCCATGCAACTCACCCTTCAAATCAAGGCATTATTTCCCATGTCACATTTTCCAAGGAAGAATTTTTTATCAAGCAATGGGACTCAGGCCACTCTCATTATAGAAAAAGGTGGTCCTTCCACTTATTACAATGATTAGCTTGTTAAATCAATGAAGGTAGTGGAAGATAATTTCTCATGATTTTTATTTTGGAAACAAAATAACTGGAAAAGGTAGATAAGGATACTTGGCATACTAAACCTATTCTTGGCCCCATCACTATTTCCCATTAATGTATCATGGTCCTTGTAGGTTCCCATGCCTCAACCATCTATTTCCATTTTATGTTTAGATAAAGAATGTAATGTTTACAAATTGTGGCATAACAATTTTTTGCTCATGTTGAAAATAGACAACAATTATTGAAATTAATTGCAATTTAATTAGGTTTGGGTCACATGGGTATGGGGAAATTTCAATTTACAACCAAAAATATATTGCAATATCTTCATATAAAGGTTGTAAGTGGGTCTATAAGAGTTTTTTTTGTTAGTATGGACTTCGCGAGGTGTAACCCTTCATTCCCAAATGGTTTAGGACTTCCTCTTCCCTTTGAAATATTGCATTGCAAATGAATAATCAAGTTGATTAGGTCCTTTTCCTTGCATGCACTACCCCATTTCTTTTACAAACTTCATGAAAGTTTCTTCGAGTATGTTCTTAGTCACATAAGATTGGAATATATTCTTTTGACATTTTTGGGTTATTTTTTAATAACACACATGGAAGAGAAAATTTATAAGCTCTAATACCAATCTGCCATGCCCTTTGATACTAGAATAGAACTACTACTTCAATAATGGAAATAAAAATAGAAAAAAAAATAGGAGGTAAAAGTAAGGAAAAGTTAGGACACCAACACCCCCAATAGTTGGATAAACCAACAAATATGAGTAATGTAGGGGGAAATATTGAATAAACACTAGTAATTAGTTGATTATATTAATTAAATGATAAGAAATGCATATGAGTGGAAAAAAACACTATGTATATCGATGAAAAAGAAAAAAAAACCTAATGAAACAATACTTTAATGTTTAAATCGCTAATAAGAGTGATTAGGTGTTATAGATCCATTTGGGCACACCAACCCCAACTTACAGATTGATAGTATTAGGGCCCATTAACCCTTAATGCAGTTGTTACATGCCCTAAAGAAGTTAAACATTAGAATATCTCACCTCCCAAGAAGTTCCATCACTAAAAACATCTAGAAACTGCCTCTAAGAAGATCAGCATGGGTAGGCCTTCATTAGGGTGCACTGCAATGCAAACCATACACTGTCAAGGTGCTATGCAATGCACTTGGTCCCTCTTTGGCCTGCGCTGGGAAAATTTGAGCGAATTTCTGTGAGGGTTTGAAAGATTCCTTATCCATTGGATGCCTCTAGAAGTTTCTCAAGGTTATCCGCTCCTTTGAGTTCATATTTGGATGAGGAAGGGAGTTAAGGAACAACAATCCCCTTATCCCTTCTTTCATGGAACTAAATTCTAAATTTGGGAGGGCATTCATTATCACCATTCATGGCATAACTTCCTTCATTCACCTATAAAAAGACCACTCATCGAAGTGATCAAATGCTGGAAATTATTGAATTGTAGGAAGATGTTGTTGGTATGAGATTTGAGTTGATTTCAAGTGTTGTAATGATGTAAAAGTGTCTTGTTTGTTGTGAGGAGAGGATGGGATTGAACTGGAGGAGTGATGCTGAATCAGGAAAATTGGGTTGTAACTCTTCCTTTCACTAATAAAGTGTTCAAAGATTTTTCCATATGCTTATATTGACTTTTGATGCTTTCATATGCTTGTCATGTACTTCATTCCATGCTATGTTTAATCAATAGATCATTATCATATGCTTTGATGGGTTCTTATTTCTGTCTGTGTTCAAGTACTTCTCAAGCGGCTTAGGTACAGGAAGGAGCAATAGAATCATTCAAGGGAGATAAGGAACAAGTGGAAGCTACAAGTAGGTTCTCTATTCTCTTATTTTATCTATTATTTATAGAAAAGGTAGAGAATGCTTTGTATTGTTGTTTCTAGACTAAGCTACTAGTCTAGAAGGTTAGGTGTTTATCCAAGAACACTAAAAATTCCCAAAACAAATTGGTGACCATACTGGGGAGTTGACCATCCATCCTAGTATCTTATCAGCCTCTTAAGATATTTCTACATACTGTACTTGTGGTCGTTGATTGAATTCTAGTCTTCTTTCATTGAAAATTGAGTCAAAACTGTGTCAAAATTGCCTTCAGAATTTCTTACTGTCACCAGCATAGTCTAATGAAGGACACAGTGTGCTGCAGTGCACTTCTCGCTAGATCTAGTGTGATTCAATGCACTGTCTTTAATTCTTGCCTACGCTGATCCCTTGAGGGTCAGTTTCTCATCTAGGAACTGAAAGCTTTTGCAAATTTTCTCTTGCTTGAATGAGTTGCTGAATGTCAATGATGTCATGTCTCTGAAAATATTTTTTCATCTCCTTAGCTAGTCCTACTTTGATTGTATTTATTAATGTTTCTTTAATGTTTTCTTTGTCATTATCAATCTATAGTCAAAGTTAGTTTTTAGTCGATTGATCTTTGTTCGAAAGAAAGTGTTGTAAAGTCGTCATTTCCTTTGAAAACTAAATTCCTTATAAAGTCTTCATTGATAAAATATCGATTGATTTATGTGTGCATATGGTTTGTATTTTCATCAAAAGTGTCATAATTCCTCATTTCTTTGAAATCGAAAGTGTCCTAAATTTTTCCTTTCCTTGAAAAGAAATTGTCGCAAAATCGTCATTTTTATGAAAAGAGATTTTTTATGGATTGTGCATATTTCCTTTTTGTTCATCATAACATTAAGGGATTTGAAAAGAAAAAGAATTTTTCATATTGTAGTTTGTGAATGCTTGAAAAGAATATCTAGGGAAATTTCATTAGTTGTGCTCTTTGCTCTTTGTTAAAGACCTGATTGCTCTATCCCTACTAGCTAAGGATTTTCATTATTAAATTGAATGGAAAGAATGCTTATCATATTAGTTGCATTTTAGGAATTGAAAACATACATCACATGGTGAACCTTGAAAGGAAAATTCTAAAGAAGATCAACCTAAAATTTATCTGAATTTACCTAATGGAGCATTGTCACCTAACGAAAACATTTAGAGGTCTAGGCTAGAGAAGTGTTCCAGCATCATAAAACAAAGCAGTTGGAGCTAACATGTCTACAATACATCCCGAGTGTGATACATCATTCCACGCACATGAGTATATCATAGCTCATCCATGTACCTTCGGGTATATAGGGCAGTGTTACAGTACGTAAAGTATCTGGAATGCTCTCACTATGCGGTTTTGCATTAGACAATACTTATATGGACTGGGCCTCCACATACCTTCGGGTATATATGGGAGGAAAACCCTGGTTTCTATCCATCCTTAGGTAACCAAGTCGGCCACCTTATACATTGTGATACACCAAACACAACATTTTGGGAGATTACCTGCCCGTACTTCTAGGTTCGCTAGGAGGTATTCTGCAGTTCACAGTTGCTTGGTAAACCTTTTGCCTAGATTATAGGGGTGATTTTAGGAGCGAATGTTCGCCCTTTGGCAAAATTAAGGGGTTTTAAATTTTTAGTGGGCGAATATTTTGTATCATAGTACATTTTTACAGATCACCTCAAATAGCCCACCTTATTTTAAGGGAGAGGGTAAAAAAGGTAAATTTAGCCCTTGAAATTAGGAGTTACAACCTTCCATTCGCCCATTTTCAAGAATAGGTTTTATTTAAGTGAATCCATTCGCCTATTTTCAAGAATAGGTTTTATTTAAGTGAATCCTATAGGCCAAAGGTCCAAATACCATATTTATAAAAGAGGTATGGTAAATTAATAAAAATATAAATAAATGAAAGGTATGGTAAATAAATAAGCATAATTAATAAAAATAGAAATAAATGAGAGGTATGGTAAAAAAATAAAGCATTTTTTATATTTAGTCCATAAGTCACCTTATATACATGCAAGGGTGTAAACAAATAAAAATATAAGTAAAGTGGAG
>APFE031489674.1:142460-167867 GCA_000404065.3 Pinus taeda
GCATAGACTATTTAAAGGGGAAATTCTATCATCTTAGATCCATCTTAATTCTGGGTCTACCAAGTGCTCAAAGGGATAAATAGATTTCATCCCCCTAAGAGTGGTAGATGTGGAGTTAAGATGGATATAAGTTGGTTTTTATGATAATGAAGATATTAAATAGACTTAGGAAATTATATTGTAAAACATCTTAAGGTGAATGGTTAAAGCATAGACATTGGACAAGTATATTTGTATACTTCTGTTTTAAACTGAAACAAATCCAGGGCTAAAAGGAATGGATTGATTGCACTAGTCATCCTTCTATAACTTTCCAACATATGCTGGAGTAAACAGATTGTAATTTGGGTAATTTTCTAATTGCAAACAGGAACATACTTGTGTATTGGCAGGGTGGTTATGAGGTCCCTAGAAGTGATGAATTTGAATTTTTCTTGGTTTTATATATAGTATTAGGTTTTTTCTCATGCTTTCTGTGAATGGCACGGGTGAATTTTATCTTACACCCACTAGATTATCGATATGTAATTTCGTAATTTTGATTTCAAAAGATATTTTAAAGAAATGCAATGATTTCATTTGTGTATTCAATAAACACAAGATTTTATAATTGAGTAAAATATTCGCCATGCCTGGTGAGAGATTCGCCAAATTTTTTTATATACATATCATATTATTGATAAAATCGCATTCCATTTTTCCTATATACCATGGAGATTCGCCCATTTATTATACATGTAAATTTAGGAGGGGTTCTTAAAATTTTCCCTGCTAGATTATCACTCTTTTTGTTTTTTATGTTACTCTGATTAAAATAAATCTAATTGACTGTGGATAACATCCGCCATGCTCACTCCTTGGTTGATCTTAGGTTGAAACATAAGGCAAAAAATCCGGAGTCCACCGATCAAGGAATTCTTTTGATGGGAATCCTAGTCCTTTTCCTTCTTTTAGAAATATTGGTGCTCCTTACTTGGCTACATTTTCCCTTTTGATATTTACTATTAGGTTTCCAGTATGGTTTTTTTCAACTTCCTTAGTTCAAAATGTCGTGATTTCTCCATAATCGAGTACACCTCCAACTGGACAAAATCAACCTCTAGTTGATCCTAAAGTTGACCCTTTTCCTTCTTCCTCAGTTGTTTCTTCCTCCCCTTCTTCCTCTTCACCTGGTGAAAGTATTGGTACTAGTAACCAGGTGGCTAAGAAGAAGAAGAAAGGAAGAAGAAGAAGAAAAACCAAATTCAGTGGAGGGGCAACCAAGCAACCATTTGCTTTGAATGCAACATCTGATGAGAAACCTTCTGTCAAGCCTCACAAAGTTCGATATCCATGCAAACTTTGTGTGGGAGACCATCTTCTTCAAAATTGTCCTAATATTCCTCAGATATTATAAGAATGGTATTCCTATTCACATCATCCCGTGTCATCAACTTCTGGAGATCATGCTAGTGACACACCATTAACTAGTGGTAGTAAAGTTCATGGAAACAAGGGTAAATTTAAGTTTCCATGTAGGTTATGTGAAGGGAATCACCCCATTCACCTTTGTCCCTATCTGGATGAATCCAAAAAAGTGTTAGATAACCATCCTACTTCCGCAGCGACTTCCATAAGGTTACAGGAAACTATCCCTAAATCCTTCACTAGTTGATGAATTCACTGACCAAAATCAACCGTCGGTCAAACCCAGACTCTCTGAAAATGAATCATATGAGTCTATACCCAACCCGAATCACCAGGTTGAGGTAATAGTTGACCCGATTTCACCTTCAGTAAATCATACCCTTCCTGAAGAGAGTGAATATGATACCACCCAAGTTCTTTTTGTTTCTTTAGATCCTAATGAGCTTAGGGGCAGTCCTCCCGTTCCATCAAGACAGGAGGAAAATCCTCCCACTCTCGTAACTCAAGGGGTTAATCCTCCCTTTTCTATAGTACCCCCTCCAAGTAGTCTAGTCACTTCCTTTGATTGGAATCGATTGGCAGGATTCAGCCTTCCTTCTTATGTGCCTTTCCGTATCATATTACAAGTTTGTAATAGGATTGTATCTAGAACCATTATAGATGAAGGTGCATCAGTGAGCATCCTTTCTTCAACTACTTGGTAAGCGCTTGGTTCGCCACCGCTTGTGGCTGTTACACAGAATATATTAGGTTTTAACAGAGGAACCAGTCAACCATTAGGGATCCTCCCTTAGTTACTTATTACTTTGGGAGGAAAAATCATTTATCTGAACATGATGGTAGTCCCAAGCCCATTAGATTACAATTTACTTCTAGGGCATGACTATGTTTATGCCATGGGAGCTATTGTCTCAACACTCTTTCGAGTGATTTGTTTCCCGCATTAAGGCAGGATTGTCACCGTTGACCAGATTTCATTTCCCGGTCCACATATGGCTCCTAGTCAACAATCTTCCCTAATTGTTCCTTTTGTACCAATGGTATCATCCCCACCATGGGTTAATTATGTGGCAACCTGTTCCATACCTACATCATTTGGAAATCAATTGAGTGATGTTGTACATCATGTACTAGGGGCATTGGAACTAGATCTCTCCTTCATGACCTCTTATGAGTTGTGGTATCCCTATGAGGATAGTTCCTTGTCTTATGTCAACCTCATTAAAAAATAAAACAAGGAATATGAGGATAGTTCTTTTACTATGTCAACCTTGTTAAAAAATGAAACAAGTCCATGAGGATAGTTCTTTCCATGTGTCAACCTCGTTAAAAAATTGAAACCGAGGAATATGAGCAGATTTCCTTGTCTTGTGTCAAGATCATTTAAAAATGAAACAAGGTCCCAAATTCTAAGTCGAGTCTTTGATTAGATCTTGTAAAATCATAGTCGAGTCTTTCACTTGATCTCATAAAAGAACCTTCATTCCATCCACTTGATAGCCATGAGTAGTCTACTTAGGTGAATGTAATGAAGCTTGGGGGGCATGCACCTAATGGTAAAATTAAGTTTCCCTATAGGTTATGTGAAGGGAATCACCCCATTCACCTTTATCCCTATCTAGACGAAGCCAAATAGGTGTTGGATAACCATCCTGATTCACTGCAGTGAATTCCATCTGGTTGCAGGAGACTCTTCCTTTCATCATGTTGGGGGCATGTAAACCAATTTCAAGCATAGTTCTTTGTTTTAAGTTCGTGTAGAAATGAAATTGAATTCAAGCATAGTTCTTTGTTTTAAGCTTGTGTAAAAATGAAACTAAATCAAAGCATAGTTTGTCGTTTCAAGCTTGTGTAAACATGAAACTAAACCCAAGCATAGTTCCATATGGTTCAAGCTTGTATAAAAATGAACTCATTTCCATTTTAACCCTTGTGATTTCCATTCTACCAGCCTTTTCGTCAGACTAGCTTTGGTTGTTTTCACCCCATCGGCACCATCCCTTTGGTTGATCATACACTTTCACTTGGTTGTTTTACCCTTTTTGAGGAACAGTTGCAATGAGTGGTCTTATTAGCGAGCCTCTTCACATCAATCAATATATTTTGAGAAGTTCCAACATCACTGGAACCAAACATTATCCTAGACACCAATCGTTCCTCAAAATGTATTCCTCTTTAAGCTCTTTTTAGACTCTCTAAATATGAAAAGATTTCTGAGCGCTTGTCCTTTCCATCTCATTCACGAATTGGAAACAATATCTCTCTTGTATTATTTTATGCTTTTTCAGAATTGAAAGATTATTTTACGAAAATTAACTTGTGGAGTTTTCTTTTTGTCCCTTTTCAAACTCCCTAAACATTAAAAGCACCAAGTTATATTTGTCATTAAACTCATTAAAAACATCAAATAGCGACAAACTTGTCCATCTAGACAAGGTCGAGTTTCACCTTTGCTAGACTCGTTAAAGCATCAAATAGTGATGGATTCACCTGAAGGGTGAAATTATACAACAATAATATGTTATCCTCCTCAAGCTTGATAAAAAATAAAGAGGTACTGGTCAGCAATGACTAGGTAAAATGGAAAAAGCCAAGAAAATTTTATGGTAGCAAGTCGCTCTTGAACATGACACTTTCACCTCATCACCATGACTATGTGGGTTGGGTCATTCAGCTTGATGGTTATCACACCGTTGGTCTATCATACCATCCATTACTTTGTTGTGGGTCAATGCTACCAATTCATCATAGTGTCACTGACATGTTCAAGAGAAGTCATTCAGTTCAAAACTTCATCCTTTACAATACCGTAAACCTTCATTTTCATGACCGCCATTCCTGAATCTTGTGTCATCAGTTGATTCTCATATCCAAAATCATTTACCCCGTTTCGTGTCATTGATGTGGGATACATCAAGACCATCCTATGATTATTCACTTCTTGTCGACATCAACACATAATCCAAGAAGTTGACTTAGAAACACCCCTTCAATGCCTTGAGGCTTACATACATTAATGGTAGGTTTCTCGCTTCTGACGATAGGTTGACATCACTGGCCTTCAGCCAAAAGAATTTGTATGGTGTTTGACATCAAATCATTTATTCACACCATACGAAATGTATTGTAGTACCTTGAGGGCCATAATCATTATCAGTGATTCCTCTCGCATCTGTTAACGACTTACACCATTGGCTGGTAATCAGATGATGTCTTCCCATGTTTGACTTCAGAACATCTATTCACATGGTTAGACTTGTACTTGAGCGAAATATTGAATGAGATTGAAGACCCCAGAACTAGTTTCATCCATTCGGGCTATGATATTTTTAGGAGTATTAAATAAAATGTACAATGGCCTTACATTCATGGTCATCCATTCATGGGTCTATATCTGTAGACGACTATATTTGTACATGTAATTAAAGTTTATTAGTTGAGCATGGTTATGCTTTCCCTCAGCAAGTTCATGAGAAAAAACCAAATTATCATGATATATGTATTATAATTAATGCAGGTCACCTTCTGCTTCGAAACCTCCTCTCCACATGATAAAGCATTTCACTTGACATATATATTTATGACTTCATGCTTTAGGGGGAAACTGTTACAGATCCATTTGGGCACATCAACCCTAACTTACAGATTGATACTATCAGGGCCCATTAACCGCTAATGCAGTTGTTACATGCCCTGAAGAAGTTAAACATTAGAATGCCTCACTTCCCAAGAAGTTCCATCACTAAAAACATCTAACCTCTAAGAAGATCAGCGCAGGTAGGCCTTCATTAGGGTGTGTTGCAATGCAAACCATACACTATCAAGGTGTTATACAGTGCCCTTGGTCCCTCTTTGACCTGCGCTGGGAGAACTTGAGTGAATTTCCGTGAGGGTTTGAAAGATTCCTTATCCATTGGATGCCTCTAGAAGTTTCTCAAGGCTATCCACTCCTTTGAATTCATATTTGGATGAGGAAGGGAGTTAAGGAACATCAATCCCCTTATCCCTTATTTCAGGGAGCTGAATTCTAAATTTGGGAGGGCATTCATTATCACCATTCATGGCATAAATTCCTTCATTCACCTATAAAAAAACCACTCATCTTAGTGATCAAGGGATGAAAATTATTGAATTGTAAGGAGATGCTATTGGTATGAGATTTGAGTTGATTGCAAGTGTTGTAATGATGTCAAAGTGTCTTGCTTGTTGTGAGGAGAGGATGGGATTGAACTGGAGGAGTGATGCTGAATTAGGAAAATTGGGTTGTAACTCTTCCTTTCACTAATAAAGTGTTCAAAGCTTTTTCCATATGCTTGTATTGACTTTTTATGCTTTCATATGCTTATCATGTACTTTATTCCATGCTATGTTTAATCAATAGATCATTATCATATGATTTGATGGGTTCTTGTTTCTGTCTGTGTGCAGGTACTTCTCAAGAAGCTTAAGTACGGGAAGGAGAAACAAAATCGGTCAAGGGAGATAAGGAACAAGCGAAAGCTACAAGTAGGTTCTTTGTTCTCTTACTTTATCTATTGTTTATAGAAAAGGTAGAGAATGCTTTGTACTATTGTTTCTAGGCTAAGCTACTAGTCTAGAGGGTTAGGAGTTTATCCAAGAATACTAAAATTTCCCAAAACATTAGGCCCTTATTATATCAAAGTAGTGTTTTGAAAATATTGAATTAAGAAACAATAAATACTTAGTGTTAGAATATTATTACCAAAATCATGAGAACACCCACAAAAAAAATCATGTACATAGAATCCAACAACCAATACAAATGTTATTGTTAGGTACACAACAAACACATAATAATCCTTTTTTATGATGGGATTAGAGTGTATGTTAATCTACAGAGGAAGAAAAACATATCGAACAACCATTCTCTCTAGAACATAACAACAATAAGGACAAAAACCCTCTAAGATGGAGTGACATGTAGGGATAATCAATAAATTACGTTTAACATGGAAAATAGATCATTAAAAATTATTGTGGACCACAAAATAAACCATAATATATAGAAAATGGTGCAATCATTTTATAATTGAGAACACTATAAGGATTAAATATGCTCATTGAAATGGCCAAAAGGGTTAGAAAAGCACAAGGCTAAATATCATGAAAATGAAAGTAAATTAGGTGAAACTCCTCAATAATAATAATAATGATAATAATAATAATGATAATAATAATAATTTAATTTTGTGGTCATTATGTAGCCAAATACCAAATTATTGCATGATACCCCACTATTTGTGGGACAAGGGACTCTCTTTATGCAACAATTTCACTACTTAAGGCCTATGGAAGTGTACATACCTTACCCCACCATGGATTGGAACCTCTTTGCATTATGTATTCCAATGTACTAGGTACACACATGTATCTGTGATTCCCCTCAAGATCAATTACAACTATGTGGAAAAGTATATGTTTTTCAATTACAACAATTATATCATAAGTTCATCACTATATACCATAAAATAGAAAGGGTTAATAATCACTATAACTTGATCTCATTTTTTGGCAGGAGGTTAATTAGAAACTTGAAAATGTTTGGCATAAGCGTATAACAAAGTGTAAGTTCGTGTGCCTATTTGGAATTTAGATATAATAATATTTTGTCATTCTAAAGTGTCGTACTTGAAAGTAGGCTTCAAGGCTTAAAAGTCATCATTAAGTTTATTTGTTATTGTGTGTTATACAAATCTATGTCTAATTTGAAGGTTGACTAAGAGGCTTAGTTGAAAGAATTTTAGACTTCACCCAATATTTTTTGTAACATGGACATCATATCCCATAATATTTTGATTTTTTTTCAAAAAAAAGAAATAAAAATATAGTAATTTAATTATTGTTTATAACAAAATTATAGAACAATATTCGTAAAAACATTTCAACTGGATTGTTTAGCCCACATCTGCATGGTTGTCCCATTGAACTACATCTAAGAACAAAAATAATTTGTGAAGTATTACAAAATGAGTTTTGAATTTTATGTACTTATCATTTATAAATGAACAAAAATAGGAAACTAAATCATATCATTTCATTAGCCATTCAACATATTTCATCAATATGAATAGTCTTCATAAAAAATAAAGTTTCAAGCGGTAAATTAACATTACATCAATTTAAAACCAAGGTTCATGAAAATATTATGAGAATTTATTTTGTTAAGTTTTGGATATTTTTTATATTACTATTTATGCTAATCCAAATTTTGATAATATTTTTCCCTCAACACTCATGTTCTTGTAGACATGTTCAAAAGATATATAAGTAAAATTGGATAGCTCATTTGACATTTTGGAAAAGGGGAAGTAACATGAAATTATATATGTTTAAGACTCCACTCATCCATTTAATGACCAATATGGAATACCCATAACTATGAAGATGAGAAATTCCCTTTCCCCCAACCAAGAAAATGGTGAGCTTAAGAGCTATCATTTCACAAAAAAATGCTTGTTTCATTTTCTATTCCAACCGAAGGAAATTTTGTGTTTCCTTAATAGGTGTAGAACACTTATAAATCCTTCCTAGTGGAGGATCTCTTTGACATGTATAGTCAAAAAATATTAGTGTGTGTCCTTGTTTACAAGGTCAAGCAGTGCCTTTGCCAAAGAGTGTGACTTTTTAAATTAAGGGAATGGTGATAGGATGTTTATGTTTCACATAGCACATTTCAAGGGGATGATTTCATATCTTTAAACAACATTTAGTTTCTTGCTAACAAGATGCTACAAACAATGTTAAGAGGAAGGGATTTATAATTTTTTATTTTCAAATCAAAAATTTGAAATTTTAGAGATTCATCTATTGAGTTTCCTCTCCGTTCATGTTTCAACCATGTTTTTATATTTGGCTCCTTCCATACTTTTAGACTATAATTGTAGAATAGTATAATATGAGAATTTGTTTATGTCTCAACATTACATAGGAAACATCTTCTCGAGCCTTCGAATCTTCTCTTTTGGAGAATATCTTAGGTGAGTGCCTTATTAATTATTAGGAGCCATATGATTTTTTTTCTTTTTCTAGACATTTAAATTTTCAGAGTCTTTTTCCCCACCAAATTTGTGGGTCACCCTTGTTCACTTGAACTATAGCCTTTAAACTTGGCGTTGGCTCATAATTCCTCGTTGGATTTAATCACCAAATGAGTTGATCGTATTGATTTTTTAGAGTTACAAATGAGATTCATTAAATTATTAAGTGATTTTTGTGTGCCTTCACACCTTTCTCTCTAAGACTAATTTCCATCAAAGATAACCATCTCTATTCCCTTATGATCTAGTTTCAGTGAGTTATTTTTCTTAATGTAGAGTAACCTATTTGGATCTTCCTATCTAAGGGTCTAATCCAATGAGAAATTGTTCTCCACTTGCAATTTTCTAGACCATCCAATTTCCAACCAAGTGGAAATCAACCATTAAAGATTTCCATATAGTTGTAATTTTGCAATTTGTTTGTGGCTTGTAGGTCCAATCCACAATAAATTCCCCTATGAAATATTTTCCCCTGGTGATTTGAGCCCAAATATATGTCCCTTGTAAGAGCCTCTATATATTCTTAGTTGCAATTGGTTTTGAAAAGAAGAAGATGTTTTTAAACCCCTACAACTAAAAGAATTTGGAACAACTAGCCTTTTCCAAGAGTCAATAACCATTTTTTTCTTGCCAACTTCTCTAATTCAAAGGAATTGAAAGAAACTAATTGTATAATATTCTCCAAGATACCTTTTGATATCCAAGCTAACAATATCAAAATAAACTATAATTACTTCTAGCACTTCCTTGACTAATACCAACTTGCCATCTCGAGAAAGCCAAATATTATACCAAATTTTTACTTCTTTTTTTTTTCCAACTTTGTCAACCACCATAACCAATAGACTTTCTTATATTAATTAGTTTTCAAATAGAAACCTGGATATTTGAATCTAGCTTCAAAATCACTTATTTGACAAGTATTGATAGGTGGAAAAATTCCTCTTGTAATAAGGAATCAACACTCAATAAAGGTCCCAACTAGACCTTTACTCATTTATTACAACAATTTCCATAGATATGTGGTTTTCTTTCCATTGATTGGATTACTCCTCGAAAGGAGAGTTTCTATCATGTTTTCCTAAACCTAAATGCAATATAATCTATTAAACAAAAACAAAACTAACTAGTCTGTCTATATCTACTTTCTACTTTCTATCCTAGGTTTAACTATCCCAATTAGGATAAAGAAGTAGTTCATAAATTCCAATACCGAGTGAAAAAAAAATTTTGTTGAGAGGAAAATAATTTTCTTTAGAGAATAAATAGGTAATTACTTTCGACAATTATTAAATACAATGTATAATGTAACTTATCGAAGATTACATAAACATTTCAACATCTAAATATAATTGGTGAAAAGAAATAGAAACTTTAATTTAAGAATTGAAAATAGTTTCAAATCTCATAAATGAATTTTATAGCACATTCACAACAAAGTGCTAGAATGGTCCAGACACCATTACCAAGAATGCCTTTTCACTAATCACTAGCTTTTAAATCCTTTATTAAATTCATATAACAATATACAAAATTTAATATTAGATTCTCACATTTGAAATAGACAAAATAATAGTAAACAAGCTTGACTCCATATGTCAATCTGTCCTTATGAAATCATCAATCTTTTAATAACGAGCTTGAAAATATTGCACAAGTCATTTTCCAGATGATCTTTAATCTTTGTTAACCAAACATCAAAAGAAAACATATCAATAGCACAATATTTATTTCTCCTAATACAACACACCACTTATTCTCTCCCCCCCCTTAAAAATTTATTATGATCTAATATTATATCCTAACAACTGTTTTTATTAAAGCTTATTCTTATTTCCGTTATTAATTTTCTTAACTATATTATTATTATTGGTGCTCCTAAAACCAATTTTATAACTATATTATAATATTAAAGATTTTAATAACTAATATAGATTTAAAATATTAAATAATTTATTTTTAGGATTTCTAGTTATCTATTTAACTAATCTCCAACCACTAGTCCTTCAATGGCTAGTTTTTATAATGGACAATGATGCATCTTACTATTTATTCATGGAGATTGTATGATTTTTCCTACCTTGTCGTAAGGATGAACCACATTAATTGGTTCAGAAGGTCGACCCAATCCTAAAGATGTGATTAATTTGAAAGACATTTATCTATACCAATTCGATCAAGAAAAATTATATTTATACAATAAATTCAAATAACAATAACAAAGATCATATTGGACATTTATGCAAATTTCAATTAAAACATGAAAACTAGTAAAACTAGGTTAACACTACTTTACAACTAAACCCCATGATTGTAACCTAAAACATATTAATATTTAATCTCAGACATTTATAGCCCTAATCCTAATCAATTTGGTAATTAATCACACTTCAACAGAAATTGAAAGAAATATCAAGATTTATTGGAAATGAATATTCGTACAAATTTGCTAATACTCAAATCTTCATATCATATCTACCCCATAGCTCTTTCCACGTATTTCTTTGTTTTGACACGTCACTGGTCAAGTGCTCAACTGCCGACTCCAATCTTGTTGAGGTGTTTAATTCTTGCTCTAGAATATCTTGCCATTGACACCAAGTTCTTAAAACACGAAGTTCTTAAAAACTTAGCACCAGACACTATACCTGAACTCCCCACAAGACTAAACACGAAGTTCTTAAAAACTTAGCACGAGACACTATACCTGAACTCCCCACAAGACTAAGCGTTAGAAACAAGTGTTACCAGGAAATCGACATATTAGCTTCCCCGAGTTTTTCACACATAAGCCATTTTATATTAGACCGATGTAATGACAATCACTTAACGGAAAACTCTCCACCCCTTGATAACATTTTAGGGTCAATTCCTTGGGATATTAGATGGTGAACGATATCAGGGGATTTGTAACTACAACTTCGATAGGGTGACCGCTCGAGTGGATGGAAAAAACTTGAAGGTGATATCTATATCTTAGAAATAAAATACAAAGGAAATCACTATAAAACATGAAGGCTTGAGCATGGAACGTGCACTGGAACCTTGTCAACACCCTCCATGTGTCGTGTCACATGTTGATAAGGTAAAAATTTGAGTGGAATTTTGATATGGAATACTGGATACAAGTGATGACCTGCTAATTCCATGTGTAAGATAAATGTAAAAAATGATGATATGGAAATTTCAAGTGTAAGAAAGTTGACATGCTAACTATGCAAATATGACTGACACGTGTTAATAAACATATAATCCATTGGCACATGTCATATGGTGATTGGTTGTCATGAAATGACATGGCATATTGACATATCATAATATTCGAGTTCATGAAGCTTTAGTTATAGAAAAAATTTGATATTTTAATATATAGTGGAACCAAAAAAACATAAAAATGCTTAATGTTGTCTATTACCACCCACAGATCTTTGTTAATTACCATCTATATGTCAGTTATATCGAGATATTGGAACTCAAATGTTTTGTGAAGTATAGGGTTATAATAAGGAACATGGATTAAAAGAATCCATGTGACATATTAAAAAGTTTTTGAATGGAATGAGCTTTGGAAACCCTTGTGGCAGTTAAGGTTTTTCCCTAGTCGTCCAATATTTGCTTTGTTTGTGTGGATTTTTTGTAGGTCATTCAATGGTGAATCCTCGTGATTCGACGAAAAATATTGTTTCCTTTTGCAGCTATGGTTGCCAATCAAGCTAACTCTTCTTTGGTTTCATACATCTCTATGCTGAATTTTGCTTTAGGTCTTCCAGTGGTTCAAGAAATTCCTTCCCTTAATGTTCACGTGGATCAGGAAGCTTTCACTTGTGAAAAACATTTTTCAGAGAATGGCTTGGTTTGCATGCTTAACAGGTAGTAGTCGTGGTTGGTCGATCAACACAACTTGATCTCTAAGTCATGGAATCACCTTTTAATGGAAAAATTGAACATTCACCCTATGGCTTGAGGTTTGTTTATGTGGTTTTGATAATATAAAGGATAAGAAGGCCATTTGTGAAGTTGGGTTGTGATTTTTGGGTAGTGTCGGTGTCTTCATGCAACCCTCGACTCCCACTTTTGATCTAAGAATGGCATCGATATCCATAGCCCACTTTGGGTAAGGCTTTTGAACCTTCCCTTTGCATTTTTGGAATCTTACATCACTTTCCTCCATTAGGAATGCATTGGGAAAGTTCTATCATTGTTGTTTTAAAACATAAAAATTCTACAAGACTACTTATGTCTGCACCTGTGTGGAATTGGACTTCAACAAGGGTTTTCCTAAAAAGATTAATTTTATGGCTCCAAAATATGTTTGGGTTTGAAAGCTTGACGATAAGAATATTTCATTTCAGTGTGAAGCATGCTATGAAAAGGGGCATATAATTAAAAACTAGCCTTAACGTTCTTAGGGTATCAAAGTTTGGAAAAGACCTTGAAGGCCCAAATGGTGGGGAGTGGAATGTGGTTGTTGTATGGTATACAAAGAGGAAGAGCTTCACGACAAGAAACAACCAAAAGAAAAGAAGGTAGTAGATATAGCCAAAGAATTCGCATCCGCAACAACAAAATCTAAGTAGGAAAAATCGCAGGCCAATGTGGATCCTCTAATTGTTGGTAAGGATTCCTCAGACGTATCATTAGTGGAAAAGAAACAATCCCTTATGGAAAATGGATCACCTCTAGAAACCATAAGGAATAATGTTAAAAAGGGATCATCTTGGGAAGATTATTCAGATGAGGAAGATCTCAAGAATATTATCATGCACTTGCTAAAGAATGATCTGTTGGAATTTGTAGAAAATGTTGGTTGGACTCTTAGGAAGAAAGGAAAAAAATTCACCTAGAATAACAAGAAGGCCATCTAGATCAAAACAAAATTAGTGAAAAATGTAGGTTTTAACCCCGTGCAGAAATTACCTGCATACGAATTCTAAATCACAGAAAAATAAACAATGCGAGAGCATAACACATATACATAGAGATTTCCCACTGGATCCCAAAACCGGGACTGCCAGCTTGATTTTTCATTATGTTCTTTTCAATGTTACAATACATATTTATACATGCCGAAGCATCCAATACCATGGACCGAAAACCATCATGTCCAATACCATGGACCGAAAACCATCGCATCCAAAAGACATGTGCGAAAATTATGCACAAAACCATAGGTGGGTCTGCCCAACCTAACATAGGGTCCAAAACCAAAATTTTCGGGGCGCTGCCCCAAACCCCATAAAGTGGGGTTACGAGTACCCCTCAAACCCCCTGTTAACTATGTGGAAAGAATATAACACAACCCAACAAAAAATGGAATGTGAATTTGTCTGGATATTGGGTTTTTTTGGAAAAAATTTACTTAGAAAGGAACTAAAATTTTTGTGTCATGGGGAACATGCTTAAGTATTTGGATTGATCCTATATGCTCAATCTCAAATTTGTAGTTCTTGGATATCTTTAAAATATTTAAATGATTCTCACCATGAATCTAGTTGTTTTAATATAAATGTTATCCATCCTGTTTAAAATGTGTGTGTGTGTGTGTGTGTGTGTGGTTATAATAAAACATTGATATGCTAGCATTCCAATATTGCAATTATATTGTGAAAAACCTTGTTGAGTAATGGATAAGGCTCAAGCATATTAGTATATCAGTGAAAATTCTCAATCAGAAACATTGGATATCAAGGTATCTATATATTGGGATATCAACATGCATGAGTATATCGATATTTTTGGGTTTCAAAACAAACAATGTGCAAAGTATTGGGAAATCATAACTTGTGGGTTTGTTTATTATTTACAATGTGTTATAATGTTACAACATGTTTTAAAATAACTCATGTAAAACTCCTATTAAAATCCATATCTTCAAAAATTCAACACAACAAATTTCCAAAAACGAAAATTAAATTGTAAGTTCTAGAAAATTCACAAAATAATTTGTTAAAATAAAATTTTGGTAGTATTGTTATAGACATATTTGGGCACTGCAACCCCAATCACATATGCCAATAAACCAAGGCCTCTCAAACCCCTAAAATTGTTTTTTCAAACCCTAAAGGATCAAGGTCAATTGATTACATCATTTCCCAGAAGTTCTCCCTGAAAAACTACTCAGAACTGGTCAAAATTGGGCCATACAGACTGCTCCATGTTGAGGGTGTGATGCATCTCACCTATTACACAAAAGGAGTGCAATGCATACTAAAAATCCCTTTTGTAGGGTGCGATGAGCGAGAATAGACCGATGGCAGAGGTAGTTTGCTAGGTGGAAACTCAGAGAATCTTCTAAAAACTGCTCATATGACACTTGCCTCTCTAAATTCACCCAGGGATGAGTAAGAGATCATGAAATCTCCAAGTGGAAACAAGAACTATCAGTGAAATGACACTAATAAAAAACAAAAAAGCTAACTCAACCCGCTACAAATATTTATATATGTATCCCTCATCCTAGAGTCGAGAGGCTGGAATTTTGTATTTTGTAAGGAAGTGTTGTTGGTTTCTCTGTGAAACATTGTATTGTTGGGTGATCTAGCTTTTCATGAGGTGAAGAGGGCTTTCATGATGGAAGGATGGTGTTGGATCAGATAGTTGGGTTGTAATCCTCTCTTCCAGTTCTATCAATAAAGTTATTTAAGTTTTCCTCCATATACTTGCATATTTCTGAATCTTGTATTTGTAAATGCAATTGTATGGTTAATGTACATCTGATTCTACATTGTTTATGGTATTATAGATCTCTATGCTTTGATGGTATTTTGCTGCTTTGCCTCTACAGGTGTTCTTTGAAGTGGGACAAGTGATAAAGGAGTGGCGAAGCTCTATCAAAGGAGAGAGGAAACAAGCAAGGAGCCAAGAAAAAGACTAAGGTTGGTGCTCTCTGCTTCTCTCTTATCTATTTCCCATAAAGGAAAACACAAGTTACTTTGAATTGTTTGTTTCTAAGATAGCTACCCATCTTAGTGGGACTAGCAAATGTGAATAGACACTATTTTTCCTAGAAACAAAATGGCGACTCGATTGGGGATCGAATAGTTTGTTTGTTTGTTACTATTGTTTGCTTTATAAACTACAGACGGAGCCTGAAGTTAAGCCAGCTAGCCTTCGAACTACTTTTGCTATGTAACTGCGAAATAGAACAATGTTGCTTCAATCAATCTCCGGGTTGGTTTATGAACTGAACATCTGACTTGCAAACATCCTAAGTGCCCTGGTGGTAGCTCAATAACCTCATAAGATCATACCCCTATACTTTGTGTTTACTGTCCATCATAAGCTCGACCTAAATCATTGAACTTAGCTGCAAATTGTGAGTGAAAACCAAGCTCAGTCTCGTCCCTGGACCATCGCACTATCTCTCATTGTTAGTCTGAATGCATCACACCTCCCGTGTGCTGCAGGTGAGATGCATCCCTGTTTCCCTAAAGCACAAGTGCGATGATTGAATGAGACTGTTTCTCTCTCTATATTTTGGTTTTTTCTTCATTATTTTCAGCTCTATTTAGTAGTTTTGCAGCCTATGATTAGTATATCATTGTTGAAACCTTCTTCCTTTACATTATTCACCATCCATTGATAAGGAATTGTAAATGTTTTTTTATGTATTTTTCATCATTTACAATTCTCCTTTGCAAAAAGTAGCTTAATCGAACTGTCGTCTTTTGATTCGAAAGTGTCGCAACTGTCAATTTGAGTCAAGAAAAAGAGTGTCGTAAAGTCTTCCTCTTTTAGATATTCGATTGCACTTTTGCCATTGTATTTGATTTGAATTGTCAATATTTGAAGTGTCAAAAGTAGTTCTCCATTCGAAATTGAAAGTGTCGTCCTAGTCTTCCTTTCGTTTTGAAAAGAAATTGTTAAAGTGTTGCTTTGAAGAAAGTAGTTCATGTAGGTTTTAACCCTGTACGGAAATTACTTGCATACGAATTCTAAAACACAGAAAACAAACAATGCGAGATCATAACACATAACACATATACACAGAGATTTTCCCTTGGATCCCAAAACCAGGACTACCAGCTTGATTTTTCATTATGTTCCTTTCAATGTTACAATACATATTTATACATGCCAAAGCATCCAATACCACGGGCCAAAAACCATCGCGTCCCAAAAACATGTGTGAAAATCATGCACAAAACTATAGGTGGGTTCACCCAACCTAACATAGGGTCCAAAACCAAAATTTTCGAGGCGCTACCCTAGACCCCATAAAGTGGAGTTATGGGTGCCCTTCAAACCCCTTGTTAACTACGTGGAAAGAATATAACACAACACAACAGTTCAAATCTGTACTTAGTTTCCTTTTTGGCATTCACACATTAAGGAAGTGGAAAAACAAATACATGCATGTGCATTTCCATTTAGACTGCTTGAAAAAATTGATTTAGGAAAAGTGCATTTAGTGTGTGCTCTCTGTTCTCTGTTGAAAGAATCTTATTCTTCTTTCCTTAGTAGTTAGTATTTTCATTGCTAAAAGAAAACAAACAACTATTTATCATTTTAGATTGCATATTTAGGAATTGTACATCTACATCACACGGTGAACCTTGAAAGGAAAACTTCTTAAGAAAGATCAACTTTAAAATAAACCTCATTGAACATAAAAATGGTTTGGAACCTAAAGCACAACATCTAGAAGTCTAGGCTAGAGATGTATTCTGGCTTTGTAAAGCCTGGTAACTATCGTTTTCATCGTAGGTTAGGTGATTCCTCCTCTTTGACACAACAAGTGCCAGTATGGACTTGTGCTCCCACGTACTATTGAGTATATATTGGGAGACCACAATAGGCTGATATCCTTTATCCTTAGGAAGCCATGTTTGTCGCCCTATCAATCGCAATGCACTGAACACAACATTTGAGAAGATTAACTGCCGTACATAAAGTCTTCAGTAATTTCTCTTTAATTTACCACCGAGGTGTATATTGCAGTTTTCCAATTGGTTTGGTAATCCCTCTGTCTAGATTTCCAGAGTAGTCACTTTCGTTCCTTTTCAACTCCTTAAAAGAAAAGGTCCATCCAAGCACTTGTCACTTCAAGCTCATTAAACATCGAAGGCGACTAGAGTCACCTTTAGCTTTTTCTTGACTCTTAAAAATTGAAAAAGCAAGTTGTGTCAAAGCGTCGTAAAATTTATTTAATTCAGAATAACATCCCTATTCCTTCATTGATCTTAGGTTGAGATAATGGACTCCACCAATCAAGGATTTCCCCTTGGGGGAAATCCTAGTCCTTTCTCCTCTTGGGGAGATATTGGTGCTCCTTATATGGCTACATTGTCCCTTCCAGGACTCACAATTGGCCTGCCAGATTGGCTATTCTTGACCTCTGTCGTTCAAAACACCATAATTCCTCAGCAACCAGATGATACTGGAGTTTCTCCCCTACCTTCTACTTCATTTGTTTCTCTCTCTCCTTCTTCCTCTTCGCTTGGTGAAACTAGTGATACTAAAAAACCAAGTAGCTGAGAAGAAGAAGAAAGGGAAGGAGAAGAAGAAGAAGAAGTTAGCTATGCAAGGGGGCAACCATGCATCGTCCGGCGAAAATCCACACACTGCACCTTCCAAAAAAAAATCTCCATGTGTAATTTGAAAAGGGAACCACTATCATCGAGATTTCCTTACATCCTGCAGATTTTGAGAGACTGGTCTCCTTGCTTGCACCATCCGGTGTCATCAACCTCTGTTGATCATGTTGAGAATACACCATCGACTAGTGAAAATGAAGTCAATGGACAAAAAGGAAAATATAGATTTCCTTGTAGGTTGTGTGAAGGCGGACATGCCCTTCACAGTTGTCCTTTTCTAGATGAAGCTGAAAGAGTCTTGGATAATTGTCCTGCCTCACTGCAGCGACTTCCACCTGGATACAAGAAACTCTTTCCAAGTCCATCGCTAGTTGAAAATCCGACTAACATAATTTTTTTGTTGGCCGAAGCGCCTATTATTGAAGATAAACCCTCTGAGTCCACATTGGACCAAAGTCAACAGGTCGAGACATCAGTCGACCCAGTCTTGTCTTCAAAAGGTCCACCTTCAGATGATATAGTCTCCAAAGAGAATGAGAATGAAACCGTTCAAATTCTTTTTGTTAACACAGATTATGATGAACATGGGGGCAATCTACCCATTCCTTTACCATATGAGGGAAGTTCCCCATTTCAAGAGATTCATTTGGACATTTATTCGGTCCCTCCAAGCAATCTAGTCGTTTCCTTTGATTGGAATATACTAGAGGGACCCCGCCTACCATCTAATGTACCATTCTAGATCATAGTACAAGTTTACAGAATGATCATGGTTGGCACTATCATAGATGAAGGGATTTCCATGAGTATACTTTCCTCAAGTGCTTGGAAAGCGCTTGGTTCACCATCGCTTCTACCTGAGATTCAAAATTTGTTAGGCTTCAATAAAGGAACCAGTCGACCATTAGGGATCCTTCCAAATTTGCCTATAACTTTGAGAAGGAAAAGCATTCATCTGAACGTGATGGTAGTCCAAGGGCCACTAGATTACAATCTACTCCTTGGGCGTGACTACATTTACAGCATGGGAGATATTGTTTCCTCACTCTTTCAGGTGATGTGCTTCCCGTATGAAGGCAAAATGGAATAACTTGTTTACCAGCTTTCATTCCCCGGTTCAAACACAGCTATTAGTCAACCATCATCCCTAAATGGTCTCTTTGCATCAACAATGTCTCTTCAACCTTCATTCCATCCACCTAATTACGTCGAGTAGTTCGGTGAGTGTGATGAAGTTTAGGGGGCATGCACCTAGTCTGCTTCAGCAATCAAACCTAGAGGAAAAGAGAGATTTTCTTAAGATGGTAATGCTTGGACTAAAAACATTCCTGCATAGGTTATGTGATCAGTCTGATACACTTATTTCTTTGTCCGTTATGTGATTGGAAGCTCACACCATTCACCTTTGTCTATTTTTTTTTTTTTTTTGAATTAAACTATTTCTATTGAGTAAAATATAATACAATCATGAGAAATAGGAAACTAGAAGACTGGAAATGATAAAGCTATCAACCTCGGTCCCCGAGAGGAGTGAACCAATCATGGAGTTACAACAAATAACTTGAGAGCCAAACTAACTTTTACCCTACAGGAGCAGTAACCTCAGCACGGTGTTTTTTCCCTTTCTTTTTATTGACTTTTGTCCAACCATCCTGGGGAGAATAAGCTAGAACAACTTGAAGACTGGAATTTTCCATCAGGGGGATCTCCTTTTCTGATTCAGAAGAGGAGGTCTCATGGATACGTTTCTGGGAGATTGTTGTGACAGTATTGTGTGCAGGAGTATCTGTGGGTGGATCCATCATTTGAGGCGCCTGAGCCTGTTTTGAGTCGCTCTCCTCATCTTCCGAGCTTGAGGAGTCAGAGCTTACTGCTGGCAGCGGCAAACAAGGGGACCAACACTTGGGCTTGGTTTTGCAAAGTTTCCCTTTTTTGATTTTGCAGGCAGCAATGGGCAGGAATTCTGCAAGTGCCCTGTTAGGTGACAGTGGCGGTAGCAGAAGGAAGTGTTTTCGTAATCCAGGCTCTGGGTCCATACAAATTCATTTATCTTGAGATTGATTTTCTATGGCAGTCCCTTGCTTAGATCAAGATCTACACATATTCTAGCATACGTGTAGAGGCCTTGTTTTTCCCGCCTGTAATCTCCCATTAAAAAACTGCCCAAGGTGTTGCCTATTCTTCTATAGACGACTGTATGCCACAGGTGAGGTGGGAGGTTTGGAAGTCTGATCCATACAGGTGATTTTGTGATAACTGCAGAAGCTGGGTCAAAATCTGAGAACCATGGAGTTAAGAAGAGTCCTGCTGAACCCATGAACCAAGGACCTTCTTCTAAGGCCTTTTCATAGTGCTTAGGACTGTCGAATAGAACTATAAAATATCCTTTTGAGCAGAAGCAGACCTTGCAATGGTGAGTCCAGTTGTTGTGGATCCAGTCATAAAGGTCCTTGGAGCGGGGCCAAAGCCCATTAAATCTGCAATGATGGCCATTTCAGCATATTTTTGAATGTCAGCTGCAACGTCAGGGTTGGAGATCTTAACAAAGGGGACCTCCTCTAACCTTTCAACCAGAAAAGGCTTGGGTTTGGGAGATTCAGGGGAGATGGGTATCTTAGAGTTAACTGCAGCTTTGGGTATCCCCAAGTTAGCTGCAGCTTTGTAGGAGAAGGGAGCAGAAGAAGATTGACCTGTAGCGCCTCCTCTCAAACGAAGGGAAAATACTAAAGAGCTGTTATTTTTTATGCTGTAAGAAGAGAGAGGAAGAAGATAATTGAGTTGTTTACCTTGAAATATAAGTCTCTGAAAGCCAAAGGGGATCCCAAACCGGCGTTCTAGATTTACTTTGAGATTCTACACCAAATCTGAGGGGAATACCCATTGCAAAGTGGTCTTGTCTGAGATCTACATGATTTGTACTTGAAAGGGGGCAGAGGAATTTTTAGAAGCTGTCTGAGGCAACACCGGGCCAAAGGATTTTAGGTCTCCTATCCCTTGATGCCCTTGAGGCAGAAGGGGAGGATAAAGCCTCTACCGAAGGTTGCCTTCGCTCCAGCCCAGATCCGCTACACAGGATAGGGCTTCAGATATGTAGAGTCGTTGTTGATCATTTGTGATGGATCCACCAGTACCGTTGCCCCTTTTGAGATCACCGTCCTGGCCCTTGATCCCTAGGATTCCGCAGCAGGACAACGCACCCTTGGAGAGCAGCGGTTTGCTTGAGCGGCCAAGGCTATTCACGTCAGCATACAACACGCCGGAGTTCCCAGCCTTCAATGACTTCACATCTGCGCAGGGCTCTCTCCTGAATTCTTTCTCTTCCTCAGTGATTTTCCCTAGAAAGCCAATACAAACAGCAAAGGAAGGTCCGCATGGGGGCAGGAGTTTGACTGGCCGCAAATCCTTCTTGCCATGTCGAGCAGCCCTTCCCTGTTTGGCAAATCCTTCTGCGGTGGTAAGGACTATGGCATGAGAGAGGGAAAGGTCTGAAGATAGTTTTGCAGCTTCGATCCCTTGCGGCGCCGAGCATTTGCAGCTCAGAAACTTGGATTCCTGGCCGGCAGCCGCAACATCCCTACACTCTGAAACCCTAGCCATATTGCGTCCACACTCCTTTCCAATATACTACTTGATATCTTCTGAGGCTCCACCTTTGTCTATTTTGATGGACAAAGCCAAGGAAGAATTTTTGTCTGTCGATAGAAACAATCCTGCCTAACTGCAGGGACTTCCATTTGGTAACCTTGGAACTCTCCTTTGACTGAAACACCTGGGGGTATGCAAACCCTTGCATGAAAGTGAAAGGTGACCTTTGATTTTCTTAGTTTGTAGGTTCTCAACCCTTTAACCTCGCAGCTCGGTTGTTTCTAGCCTTTGTAAAAAGGTAATGAGCACATGTTATAGTAGTGTTCAAGCTCATTAAAAAATAAACCTAGCAAGAGACATTATCAAAAGACTAGCACGAGCAATGTTTCCACAAATTTCAAGCTCATTAAAAAATAAACCTAGCACTGAGCACATGTTGGCACAAGGTTCAAGCTCATTAAAAAATAAACCCGTCATTGAGCATAGTTTCCAAATATTCAAGCTCATTAAAAAATGAATCCACCCTTAGTAAATAACCTTTGTGATTGCATTGCTATCAACCTTTTGATCCTTGTTCGTGTTCTTACTGTTACCTCTACTCTTTTCGCTGATCATAAGCTTCCACTTATTGTTTACCCTTTTGAGGAACAGCTGCGACAAGTGATTTGATTAACCACCCTCGTTACACTGCCATGTTTGAGAAGTTCCAAACTTACCTGGAACCCGTTGCTACCTAAAAATACCACTCGTTCCTTAAAAACGAGTCCCTTTTAAGCTCTTTTTAGACTTGTAAAATATGAAAAGATTGTCGAGATACTAGCCTTTCCAGCTCGTTAAAGTAAAGGGAAGAACCATCCCTCCTCTATATTTTAATCTTTTTGTACCTAAGGGATCATTACACAAAAATATCAAGCGCTTGTCTTGTTCAGCTCGCTAAAACTATCGAAAAGTCATCCCTTTTGTATTATTTTATACTTTTTTCGGACTTAAGGAATTATGCCATGAAAAAATACTGCTGGAGTTTCCTTTTCGTCCCTTTTCAAACTCTCTAAACATGAAAAGGATCGATTTATCTTTTTCGTTAAACTCGTTAAAACAATAGTGACAAAATTGTGCATCGGGACAAGAGTGAGTTTCATTGTCACTAGGTTCGCTAAAACACAACAACAGGTTTGCCCGAAGGGTAAATTATAGAACAGGGATATGTTATCCTCCTCAAGCTTGACAAAAATAGAGAGGTACTGGTCATCAATGACTGGGGAAAAAGGGAATAAAACTTAAACAACTTTATTGGTAGCAGGTCACTCTTGAACATGATGCTTTCACTCCATCACGATGATTGAGCCGGGTTGGGTTATTCTGTTCACCAGTCATATCACCATTGGTCCTCTGTACCGTCCATGGGGTTAACGCTATCAATCCATCACAGTGTTGCCGATATGTTCAAGAGAAGTCACTCAAAGAATTCACCAACCTAGCTAACGCCTCATCTGCTACAATACCTTCATGCTCCATTTTTCATGACCGCCACCCTGAACCTTGTATCATCAAATCGTTTCACCTCCACAAAATCATTTGCTTCGTTTCGTGTCATAGATGTGGGATTCATTAAGGCCCTCCTACAATGGGTCACTTCTTGTCGACATCAGCTCATTATCCAAGAAGTTTACTTAGGAACAACCCTTTCAGTGCTTTGAAGCTTGCATTCCTCAATGGCAAGTTTCTCACTTCTGGCGATAGGTTTACATCAATGGCCTTCAACTGAAAGATTTTGCGTGGTGATTTGACATCGACTCACATATTCACACCACGTGAATTGTAGTGCAGTACCTTGAGGGTCATCATCATTATCGTTGATTCCTCTCGTACCTGTTAACAGCTTACATCATTGGTTGGTAATCAGGTGATGTCTTTCCATGTTTGACTTCAGGACATCTTTTCACATGGATTGACTTGTACATCACGCAAATATTGAACAAGTTTGAAGATCCCAGATCTAGTTTCATCCATCTGGGCTACGATATATTCAAGAAAATAAAGACATCAAATATACTCCATAGTTGCACAGATGATCATCCAAGCTAAGGGATGATGGCTCTACCAGAATCATTAGTCTGTCACATAGACGGTTGTCTGTCCTATGTACATGAAAACGAATTTATAAAGCTGAGCATGGGAATGCCCGCCTCAACTAGATCATGAAAGTAATATGAAGATAATGTATTGTATTGTATTTTATACAGGTCACCTTCCAGTTCGAAAAACCTTGGATCCTCATGATAAAGCATTTCACCTGACATCAGAAGATTTATGACCTCATGCTTTATGTGGAAACTGTTATAGACATATTTGGGCACTGCAACCACAATCACATATGTCGATAAACCAAGGCCTCTCAAACCCCTAAAAGTGTCATTTCAAACCCTAAAGGATCAAGGTCAATTAATTACATCATTTCTGAGAAGTTCTCCCTGAAAAACTACTTAGAACTGGTCAAAACTGGACCATACAGACTGCTCCATGCTGAGGGTGTGATGCATCTCACTTGTTACACACAAGGGGTGTGATGCATATTGAAAAGCCCTTCTATAGGGTGCGATGAATAAGAGCAGACAAATGGAAGAGGCAGTTTGCTAGGTGGAAACTCATAGAATCTTTTAGAAACTGCTCATATGACACTTGCCTCTCTGAATTTACCCAGGGATGAGTAAGAGATCATGAAATCTCCAAGTGGAAACAAGAACTATTAGTGAAATGACACTAATCAAAAACCCAAAAGCTGACTCACCCTCCTGCAAATATCTATATATGGATCTCTCTTCCTAGAGATACAGAGGCTGGAATTTTGTATTTTGTAAGGAAATTGTTGGCATTATGTTTCTGATGAGGTTATGTGTTACAGATGTTGTACTTGATGGCAACACCCATGGCAAGGCTCTCAATATGATGAAAATTAAGGAGTACGCAGGAGAATAGTTCAGAAGATGCGTACCCGCAGGTACACGGTGCAGGGACCGTGGCCAGACACGCAGGTCAGCCGTTCAGGAGGTGCGTACCCCAGTGCACACTCTTCAAGGCAGAAAAGCGCACACACGTGGGGTTTCTTATGTCTAACCCTTGGTATTTAGCTGACGGTATTGTATTATTATGGTTTTGGCCCGTGGTATTGATCCATGATTTAAGGAAGAGCTTGCCTATATAAAGCAAAGGAGATCATTTGGCTTACTCATCTTTTGAGAATTGAATATCTTAAGATCTAAAATATTGGGTTCTCGGTTTAAAAGCTTGATCTATAAAATAGAAGAAGTTGAAAGCGAGTCTGTGAAGGGTGATCTCTCGAGCGCAAGATCAGATCTGAGCATCTGACTATATTTTGGCCCTAATCAGGGGTACGCAGGGACGACAAAGGCACAGTGCGTGGGTACGCAAAGGCGACGAAGGCGCAGTGCGTGGGTACGCAGAGGCGACGAAGGCGCAGTGCGTGGGTACGCAGAGGCGATGACGGCGCAGTGCATGGGTGCGCAGAGCAGCAGTGGTTCAGGTGCGTATGCACAGTAAAAGTACGCGGCGCGATAGACTTTCTCGGTGCGTACCGCTGTGGAAGTACGCAACACGATAGTGCATCTGAGTGCGTACTGTATGCAGCACAATAGAAGAATCAATGCGTGGTCACGTAGTGCAGCAAAAGGAGCTCTGCGGGTATACGCAGAGAAGCAGAGGGTGAAGTGCGTAGCGACGCAGGCTAGTGAAAGGAAAACTGCGTATCTGTCTTAAGATCTTCTGTTGACTGAATTTTTCTGTTGATAAGGTGTTATGGGTTC
>APFE031489674.1:176742-231696 GCA_000404065.3 Pinus taeda
TCCTTGTAAGAAAAGAAGTAGGGGGTTGTAGCTCCCTTCCAAGAGAGACTGGAAAACGAGAGAGAGTTGTAGCTCTCTACAGGTTGTAGCCTACGTACTGGTAAAGGATTGCACCAGTACAAGACCATTGTAAAAGGAGTTTCTAATTTGAAAGAAGATAGAGACATATTGCAGCAGGTGGTTTTCACCCACATTGGGTTTCCACCTTATATTTGGTTCTCTTTGATGTGACTATCTGTTTTTCTTGTTCATGCTCATTATTTTATGGTACTGATATGCAAAAATAATTCAAAGTGTAAATAAAAAAGATTTGGTAAAAGAACTAGATAATGCTGATTCACCCCCCCCTCTCAGTATTATTTTCAACAATGTTGTTTGTTTCTCTGTGAAACATTGTATTGTTGGGTGATCTAGCTTTTCATGAGGTGAATAGGGCTTTCATGCTGGGAGGATGGCGCTGGATCAGACAGCTGGGTTGTAATCCTCTCTTCTACTTCTATCAATAAAGTTATTTAAGTTTTCCTCCATATACTTGTGTATTTTTGAATCTTGTATTTGTAAATGCAATTGTATGGTTAATTTACATATGATTCTACATTTTTTATGGTATTATAGATCTCTATGCCTTGATGGTATTTTGCTGCTTTGTCTCTACAGGTGTTCTTTGAAGCAGGAAAAGTGAGAAAGGAGTGGTGAAGCTCTATCAAAGGAGAGAGGAAACAAGCAAGGAGCCAAGCGGAAGACTAAGGTTGGTGCTCTCTGCTTCTCTCTTATCTATTTCCCATAAAGGAAAACACAAGTTACTTTGAATTGTTTGTTTCTAAGATAGCTACCCATCTTAGTGGGACTAGCACATCTAAATAGACACTAATTTTCCTGGAAACAAGTTTGGCCTTTGATTTTTTTAGCAAAAATTCAATAGGAGTTTTTTAGGCTCGACAAATGGTGATACAATGGGTAAAACAATCATCTCTATCTAATTTTCCTAAAAGGTTTATTTTCAATCAATGTTAGAAATAAACTCAATGATTATAATAATGCATTTCTTAATTACGGGTACCACCATGTTTTCATGTATTTAAAATATATTCTCACTAAGCACTAAACATAACATAACCAATAGGCAAACTATTTTATCCAATTTACGATCTTGATTTTCCAAAGCATTCAATCGACAAATGGTCAATTGAAGGTGTTCATAGGGATTTTACTTTGGGAAAGTAAGATAGTTACCTATGTGTATTCCTCATATCTCTTTACCTAAAATCACTTCACTTCCTCTAGCATCCATAACACTAATAAAGGTGCCTTAGTACCATAAATATATGGCCTTGTTTCCAACGAGTGTTTATAGCCCTGATGGGTTTGCTTGTACTTTTCATAAAATACATAATGCTTTCAACTTCTCTTTTGTTTTAATACACCCTTATTTATTTGTTTGTATATATTGTATGTATGATTGGATGTTAGGAAACTTTGGTGATACGATAGTGTTATAGATTTGCTTGGTAGATTACTCACTTTAGAAGTTTATCCCAAAGTATTCCCTCCCTCAATTATTATAGAAATCAAATTTTAATGACAAGTGGGTGGAGCTCAAATAGAAATCATGTAATAAACCTAAAGTTTGGTGTGCTAGAATTATAGATATTAATCCTTGGTAACACAAAAGTTCTGCCACAAACATAAAAATTATATCTATGTCTCATAACTTTGTAAATATAATTAAGCACAATGCTTTTATAGACAATCATTTAAGCATAACCCAAATGTTATCATTCTCCTTTATCAAAGGTTTACAACTCCTTACAAACTAAGAAAAGAAAACATAAAACTTGGAAAAAATTATAAATGCTAATTTGTAATTGAAAAACCATAAACAATCAAGCAACCTTAAAAAGTGTATGGAAAAAGAAATTGAAATTAATGATTTACAAAAAAAAAAGAAAAAGAAAAAGAAAAAATTTTAGTCCATCAAAATAAACATCTAAAATAAATTGTTGAATTAAGATAGGCCCAAAATATACCAACATCCTAATGAGCATTATGAAATGAAGGAAACATGTGCAAACCAAAATTTTAGCTTTGCTTAAACCAAAATAGAAAAGAGGAACTAGATTCTAAGTGAGACACTTGTAAATTTTAATTAATATTGTGTTATATTTTAAAAAAAAAAATCACCAAGACATACAATGTTCAACTAATTAGGCCTTTTTTATTAAAACAGGTAAAATAAATCTAAAATGGAACTGGTAAAATAAATCTAAAATGGAACTTGGAAAAACTGAAAATAATTTCTAAACTAATTGTATAATTTGACATCAATTTTAAAATTGTGAGAACCTCATTAATTGATTATACACTAAAAGAGAATTTTAAAAATATAATAGTTAAGTGTAATAAAAAAAAATTATTTCATTTTATTGTCTTAAACTATTCTTTCTTCCTAATTTTGTAAATTATCACTTGTACCAAACATTTGAAATCCAAATCCTAGAATTACATCAACTAAAAATCAAAAGGCTAAGTTAGGATTGGAAAACAAAATGTTTAAACAATGTTGTTGTAAGCAACAAAATTAATAACCAAAAGAAAGGAAGGATAAAGAGAATCTTCCCTCCATATATTTCGATGAAGGTTTGTGTTCTACTTGAAATTGATGTATCATTTCATAACTATTTTACTTTTTAACAAGAACAAAAGTAAAATAATAAAAGTATTAAGAAACAAACTAAAACAATAGAAAAAAAAATAAGTAATTTAATCCAAAAACCTATATTACACTAAATGGAAATGACTAGGTAAAATCATAATGTTAATGTAACCATTCATGTAACTCCAAACCTACAATCATATGTCCATCACAAAGCATCAATAAAAATTGGAGTGATAAAATATTAAAAGTAGAAAAGCCAAGAATATCCAAACCTATATCCAACACGTGCAAGCTAAGAACATTATTATTTACAAGAAATCATGCACAAAAAAATTCCTCTAACCATGTTTCTATATTATCATGATATATACAATGATTAATGTAGAAATATTGTAAAGAATCTATAGAGGAGTGGTATATTTGATGAGAATCATGTGTAAAAATTCTATAAATAGTACCTTGTGGAAGAGTCTTGACATTATTGGTATGATTTATATTAGAGATTGGAGTAAGATAATGAAAGCTTGACATAACCATCATTTGAAACCAAAGTGCCTCATTTTCTTTATGAGTCTCACCAGACTCATATACTAAATAACCAACTTGTGATGAATCGATAGGATCAAATAATGTGTCTAGGCTATATTCCAGTATAAGGTTAACAAATTCATTTCATTTTAATTCTAATATAGGGTAACTTGGAAATAGGAACTTTAACAACTTAATTTTACTATTTTGGGATACTAGATTTTATCGAAAATAAAATGAAAGTTTAAACATTTTTATATTACTTTAAGTTTTACGATCTTATGTCAAAATAATGTTTTAGGTTGAGTATTAATATTCCTTTGGATCGGATATTGCCTTAAGGGTGATATTCATGTAGAAAGAGAAACTTTTCAAATTTTTAGAAATCTTGTTTGCTACTTTGGAAAGAAATTTGGGATATCATTAATAAAATTGATATATATCAAATGTCATTCTATTTTTTTATGTGTATACATAGTTGCATATATTAATTTATGATTATTGGGTTTTAATTTTGGTGGGTGAGGTCTTTCATAGTATAGATCTTAAGTTATAAACAAGGATTGTAAATTTGTGCCCTCATAATAAGAGGTAAAACAATAAATTATGTGAAAGGTTACATATTCTTATGAATCTAAATAGCTACGTAAAAGTTAAATTCTAGATGACTCTTCCAAGTTATTTCTTTGTAATAAGAGTGCTTCAAGAGGGTATGAACTTGGGAACCATTGTCCACCTACCGTTTGATTTTTTTAGTCAATTTGGGAAAATATAAATCGGTATCATTGGAACGGGTACCATGGTTAGAAGAGGAGTTGAAAGGAGTAGTGTTGTTAGAGGGCACACCATGGTGCTGCCACAACATCCAACCCATGCCACCCCACCTCATAATAAAGAATAGATACCCATAAGAGAGGTGTTGAATTTAATGAGATCATTCCCACCCATGTTAGAGGAATTAATAACCCATCTGGGAAGGGAGAAACAAGGCCTAGTCATACAGAATGAAGGGCCTCAAAACCCCACAAGAAATGGCATGCATCAAGATTTGAAAAAGGTAAATTTCCAAAATTTTGGGGGTCCACATATGGTTAGACTATAGAGGCATGACCAGAAAACATGGCTATGTGCTTCACCCTAAGAGACTACAACTAAAACTTGAAGGCAAAGATGGGTATATTTCAGTTAAGGGGAAACACACTACTTTGGTGAAAGCCATTATTACCCCAGTTGGGGATGGATATCTTAGAAGTAACTTGGGAGTTATTTGAAGAAAATCTTAGAGAATGTTACCTACCACAAGATTTCCTTGAGAGACAAGTGAATAAATTCAATGCTCTAAAGCAATACAATTGCTTAGTTTCGAATTATAAAGCTCATTTCATGGAACTACTTCGTTATGCCCCTCACTTAAACTTAGAGAAGCTCAGGGCGAACAAATTTGTGTAGGGACTAAATTATAACATTTGAGCTAAGGTTAGGATATTAATGCCTCACACCTTGCATGAGGTAGTTCAATGGGCAATCATCACAGAGGAGGAGATCATGAAGAACAAAACTAGTATGACAAAAAAATCCCACAAGATCAGGAGTGTCTAATGGAAACAGTCTGGAATGCATAAATTTTCAAAGGGGTTGGTGCTCGATCATCAAAAGCAGTCAATAGGGAATCAACTAACACCATATAGAAATCTAGCTCAACATCCACACAGGTTACCTCAGCAAAATTTTTAGCCACAATAGCACCATCCTATGCAACAACACCAAGCCATGCCACCACAACACCAATCCTAGTAGTATGGATCTTACCAGCAAAGTTCCAGGCCAACTCTCAGTTCAGTTAGGAGTATGAGCCAAGCTCCTAAGAGGGGATGTTGGACTTGTGTAGGTCCACACTATGAGAAGGACTACCCTCAAAAGACAGTTAATACCAACTCAACTCGTAAAGCAGTTATGGTGGGGGATCTAGGGAAATCTCATTGCATCCATGCAATAGTGACCAATTATCAGGTCGAACACCAATCTAGTATGTTGGAAACATCAGGTAATATTGATGCTACAATTTTTGTCATTTTAATAGATTTAGGAGCTATTGATTATTTTATTTATCTAAATGCAAGGTTAAATATTAAACATGAAGAAATTACACAAAATGATTTTAGGCATGTAGAGGTAGCACATAGTATGAAAAGAAATGTAGGAAGCCTATGGTAAGGGATTTTGAGGTGGATTTGGGAGTATGTAAACCAAGGTATCCTTGTACTCTACAATCCTAGGAGTATATGATGTATTCATAGGAATGGATTTGTTGGAATGACATGAAGCAGTTCTAGACTACAAAAACAAGATACTACATTTCACAGATGATTATGGACAAAGAAATTCCTTGAGGGGAAAGAACCGAGGAGTTTCCATGAGGTTCATCTCCTCAATGAAACTAATGAAATGTAGATGGAAGGGATATCAAATTTTCATGGTGGTCACTCTAAATGACAAGGTAGATTTTGAAAACCTCGATAAGCATCCAATTATTGTTGGATTTAATGATGTATTTCATGAAGAACTACCTAGGATACCCCCAAAAAAGGGAAATTTCTTTTACCATCAACCTTAAACTAGACGTTGAGTCTATTTCAAAGGCACCCTATCATATGTCAACTCCAAATCTAAAGTAGTTGAAAATTCAATTAAAGGAATTATTAGACTTAGGGTTTATACAACCTAACATATCTCTGTGGGGAGCCCCTATAATGTTTGTTAAGAAGAAGAATGTGTCATGGAGATTGTGCATTGACTACCACTAGTTGAACAAGGTGACAATAAAAAATAAATATTCTTTACCAAGGATAGATGACTTGTTTGATCAAATGAGGGGAGAATCTGTATTTTCAAGGTTAGATCTGAGGTCAAGATATCATGAGTTGAGAATCAAGGAAGAAAATATCCTAAAGACGACCTTTAAGACAAGATTTTGGCATTATGAATTTGTAGTTTTACCCTTTGGTCTGACAAATTCCCCAAGTGTTTTCATGAGTTTGATGAATGGAATATTTTGAGAATAATTAGACAAGTTTGTACAAGTATTTATCGATGATATTTTGATCTACTCAAATACCCTAGAAGAGCATGGTAAACACCTAATTTTAGTTTTACAATGTCTTAAAGAGAACTAACTATATGGGAAGTTGTCAAAGTGTTCCTTTTACCAATCCAAGATTCATTACCTTGGGCACATTATCTCTGGGGAGGGTATCATGGTAGACTTGACAAATATCGAGGCCATCATGGAATGGCTAATACCAACCAATGTTCATGAAATACAAAGTTTCATGGCCATGGTGGGGTATCATCACAAATTTCTTAGAGAGTTTTTGAAGATAATAAGCCCCATTACAAATCTCCAAAGAAAGAACAAGAAGTTTGTTTTGACTAAAATATGTGAAGAGGTGTTTCAAAGGTTAAAGGTATTACTAACAATGACGTTGATTCTGAAAGTACTAGATATGGAGCAAGAATTTTTGGTTTGGACCAATGCCTCTAAGGAAGGATTGGGTTTTGTATTGATGCAAGAAGGATTAATAGCATATGCGTCAAGAAAAATTAGAACCCACGAGGAGAAATATGCAACCCATAATCTAGAAATGGCAGTAATTGTTTATGCCCTAAAAAATTAGAGACACTATCTATGTTAGCAATAAAATGACTAATAGATATAAACTATAAATAAGGCACTAGATAGAATTTTGAATGTAATATTTATATGTATATATATTTGATAAAAAATGAATGATGTTTACAAGGCTGAGGCAATGCTCCTTAAATAGGAGTTGACTGGCCACGCCTGAACAGAGAGACATGTCCTTTGGGACTAATGTCTCTTCATTTTAACTAATTATTTGTTAATTAACTAATTGTAATAATTAATTTATTTATTAAATAACACTTTAATATTTTAATATTTTATTTAATTTGTTATGACCTTTTTTATTTCATAACATTACCTTCCCCTTAAGATGCTTTGTCCTCAAAGCATATGCAGGCCTGGGTGTTAACGCATGAAACATTCTGATTCCCAAGATGAATCTTTGTCTGGTAACATCTTCCACTTGATGAGGTATTCCTTAACTGTCTTAGATTGTAGAACCTTCTCTCGGGTAGCAAGTATACCCTCAGGTTCAAGGATTATTCTTCCTTCTTCATCGGTCTTTGGTATTTCTGCCTGTGTTGTTTGATTTTTCCCTAATACTTTTTTGAGATTTGATACATGAAAGATATTATGGATTCAGAAATTGTCTCGTAACTTTAACCCATAAGCTACCCTACTTATCTTTTTAATTATTTGGTATGGTCCATAATACCTATGAGACAATTTATTCTTCCCTTTTTGTTTTAGTGATAGCTTCTTATGAGGTTGGAGTCTAACCAAGACCCAATTTCCCTCCTCGAACTCTCTTTCAGAACGCTGTTGGTCGACTTGTTTCTTCATTCTATTTCGGGCCATAGTTAGATTTTCTTTTAGTAAGTTGATGATCCTTTTAATTTCTCCTAAGTGGTATTTAATGGTTGGTACCCTAGAGTCAAGGAATGCAAAATCCTTCCACTTAGGTGGTTTGTAAGCATATAGGGTTTGGAAGGATTTCATCTTAGCTGACGTATGGTATACGGTAATGTACCACCATTCGGCCAGGTGTAGCCACTATGTCCACCTATTTTGTTTATCTATAACGAAACAACAAAGATATGTTTCCAAGCATTTATCAACAATTTCAGTTTTCCCATCAGTTTGGGGGTGATAGGATGAACTCATATTTAATGATATTCCTACTTGTTGGCAGAAATCTTGCCAAAATTTCCCTTTAAAACTTACATCTCTATCACTAACTATGACCTTAGGGAACCCATGTAGCTTGCAAATGTTTTTACAAAACACATCAGTGATCCGTTTGGCTGTGTCAGTATTTTTAATAGCCATAAAGTGGGCATATTTAGAGAGCCTGTCGACTATTACAAATATTTTATCCTTCCCGTCAGATGTAGGTAGTCCTTCAATAAAATCCATTGAAATCTCTTCCCACTTCTGATTTGGAATGTGAAGTGGATGTAGCAACCCTAGAGTTGGAACATTTTCGCTCTTGTTTATTTGACAAACATCACATTCTAAAACATATTTTTGAATTTTCTTGCTCATACCCTTCCAATAGAATGATTGTCAGACATTGTAGTAAGTTTTGTAGAATCCTACATGTCCAGTTGCTGGTGAATTGTAAGACTCCCTTAGTATTTTTATTTTAAATTTGGATGCAGGTGTTAGATAAATTCTCCCCATGTACCATAAGATGTCATTTTTCCACCCGAAGTTGGTATATTCACAGATATTGTTGATCGTGGAGTCACAATCCTTATCCTTGGCATATTTGACTCATATCTTGTCCAACCATTCTGGAACAACTATCATGGAAGCACATGTAGTGTGATCATCATCCTTACGTGAGAGTGCATCAGCTATGACATTCTCCTTTCCCTTTTTGTGTAATATCTCTAAATCGAATGCTGACAACTTCTCCACCCACTTCTGTTGTTCTGTTGATAATGTCTTTTGCTGAAGTAAGTATTGAAGACTATTGTGATTAGTTTGGATTAAGAATTTACTTCCAAGCAAATACTAGCACCATTTTTTCAAGGCATGTATGATGGTGAGCATGTCCTTTTGGTATGTTGATTTTAAGCCTTCTTGTTTATTAAGTTTCTTGCTCTCAAATGCTATAGGGTGGTTGTCCTGCATCAACACAACACCAATTCCAAACCCAAAAGCATCACATTCGACCACGAATGGTTTGGAGAAACCAGGAGTTGCTAGTACTAGTGTGGTTGACATCACTTCCTTTAATTTCTCAAAACATTTATCTGTTTGGTCATCCCATTTGAAAGCATTTTTCTTTAACAAATTTGTAAGGGGTGCTGTCAGGTGTGCATAATTTTTTATAAATCTTCTGTAATACCCTGTTAAACCCAAAAATCCCCTTAGCTTAGATATGTTCTTGGGTTTCGGCCACTCTTTGATTGCCTTGATTTTGTTGGGGTCTACTTGGACTCCTTCCCTTGATATAATATGACCTAGATATTCAACTTATTTTTGCCCAAATGTACATTTTGATAGCTTGGCGTAAAACTGGTTCTTTTCCAAAATAGACAACACTTCTTCTAGATGTTTGAGATGTTCCTTCCACATCTTACTGCACACTAAAATATCATCGAAGAAAACTAATACAAACTTCCTAAGGTAAGGATGGAAGAGCTCATTCATGGTGGCTTGGAAGGTGGTTGTTGCATTTGTTAATCCGAATGGCATGACCTTGAACTCATAATGCCCTTCATGAGTCCTGAATGTTGTCTTTTCGATATCTTCTAACCTTACTCGTATTTGGTAGTAACCTAATCTTAGATCTAACTTGGAAAAATATTTTGCACCGTGTAACTCATCTAACATTTCATCAATGAACAGAATTGGAAACTTATGCTTAATAGTGATTTTATTTAAGCCTCTATAATCTATACATAATCGGAAGGATCTGTCCTTCTTCCTGACCAATACTATGGGCGCAACGTATGGACTTCTACTCTTTGTAATGATTCCATGCTTCAGCAGGTCTTGAATTAAGTGCTCTATTTCTATCTTGTAGTGATGGGGATAATGGTATGGCTTGACATTAACTGGAGTTTAATCAGTTTTGACTTCAGTAATGTGTTATATTTTCATTTCTGGGGGTAATTTCATTGCTATATCTTGAAAAACCTTCTCATATCTCTCGATCAAGGATGAAATCTCCAATGTTTGATGAGTCCCTTCTATTGATAATAATTCCAGGTACTGACATTGCGCAACAAATACTAGTGCCCCCTTGCAAATGAGCTTCTTCATTTGTTGAGCAGAGATGACTTGTGTTGGTGGTGCCTGAAAACCGAACAATTGATATTTCTGTCCATCCCATTTGAATTTAATGAATTGTTTTATGTGATTTTCTGAATAAGTGCCTAGTGTTCTCAACCATTGTACACCTAAAACAACATCTACTCCTCCTAGGGGAACCGTATAAAACTGGACTCCATTTCATAGTCGCTTAATTGCAACTTAACTTTATGGCACTTGCCAACTCCATCTATTTGTTTCCCATTTGCTACCATAACTTTTAAGTGTGCTACTGGGTAAGAAAACACGTTCAATCTTTTTGCAACATTGACATCTACAAAGTTGTGCGTACTTCCTGAGTCCACCATCACAATATTGCTTTGCTTCTTGATGTAACCTTTAAGCTTCAGTGTTTGTGGTTGAGCTATTCCTGTGATGGCTACTATGGAAATTCGTGGCATCTCATCTTCTAACCTTGGACTAGGGTTTTCATTTTCTTCTTTTTCCTCTTCGTTGGAGCTATCTTCTGAGGATTCCTCTTCTTGGTTAGCTTCACAATTGTACAATTTTTGGGTTGCACATTTTTGTCCTAGATGATACTTGTCTCCGCACTTCCAGCGTTTGCCGTCTTTTTTTCTTTCGACATTAATTTTTTGTTTTCCTTCACTTCATAAGGGTGGTGGAATGTACTTACTAGTATTCTCTGATGTAGTTTCACTCGCCTTTCCTTTGAATTAGTTGTTCATCCTATCATTAGTAACATACGGTGTTTTGCGCAGTTTATATTTTCGCTCAATAATTATCGCTTTATGTTTGGCCTCCTCAATAGTTTTAGGTTTATGCAATTTTAATTCTTCGCAGATATAATCTTTAAAGCCACAACAATACATTTTTAGCAGCTCCTCATCTGACAACCCTCTCTGCCTTACTGCTAATACTTCCCACTCGTGGGTGTATTCACTCACTGATCCTTTTTGCTTTAGGTGAACAAATATCTCATAGACATCATCCTCCTCTTCATCACGAAACCTTTTTAACAGAGAGATTTTAAGGTTTTCCCAATTGAATGAGAAACCTGTGCATTTAGATGACCACCACAAAAACCAATCGTATGCTTCTGCTTCTAAGTAAGTAGATGCAGTGATGACTTTTTCCTGTTCACTAAGCAAAGGGTTTGCTAAAAAAATTGCATGCATCTTATTTACCCATACTACGGTGCCTTTAAAGTTTTTTCCATCATACCTTGGTAATTCATTTTTTATTTTAAGATGGTTCCTTCTGGGGTAATGCATATAATATTGGTTTCCTTCAAAGTGAATTTGGGTTATTTGTTGCTTCTCACATCCCAAGAAGCCATGCCCTAGGGAAGTCTCCCCTTCTAGAGTCTTGGGGCTTTGTGTAGATGAACGTGGATCGATCTCTCTAGGGTGCCGGTTCATCATTCTCTTTATGAAGGAAATCTCGTCGGCCATCTGATCCTGCTTATTAACTAACTTTTCTATGTTATCCATGCATTTGCATAGCTTACTGAGGTCGTCTTGGATCTTCTTCATAATGTCATTGTTATCGTTCGTCATTTTCTTCCGATTTTTTTTGAAGACCCAATTTTTCAAAATAACTACTATCTTATAATAATAAATTGGTCCCTTTTTTATATATACTTAATTACTTGATAAATTTTTAATGTCACCCCACTTAATAAATATAAATGTCACGTCGTTTCATATGGCACGGTCACGATGTTAAAATACCATAGGCTATTACCATGGGTTGTTTTTAAAACCTCCGTTATAATATGACCTAGATATTCAACTTCTTTTTGCCCAAACGCACATAAAAACTATGCTGAAGCATGAAGGACTGACAACTTGAATGTTAAAATACACAGAAGGTATTTAAAAATAATTATTTATTATAATATAAAAAATGTATGAGATTTTTGGCTCTGATACGACTGTTAGGAATAAAATGACTAATTGATGTAAACTGTAAATAAGACACCAGATATAATTTTGAATGTAATATTTATATGTATATATATTTGATAAAAAATGAATGATGTTTACAAGGCTGAGGCGGTGCTCCTTAAATAGGAGTTGACTGGCCACGCCTAAACAGAGAGACATGTCCTTTGGGACTAATGTCTCTTAATTTTAACTAATTATTTGTTAATTAACTGATTTTAATAATCGATTAATTTATTAAATAATACTTTAATATTTTATTTAATTTGTTATGACCTTTTTTATTTCATACCAATCTACTAGGAAGGAAGTTTGAACTAAGGATTGATCATTGTGAGCTACAACACATATTCACTCAAGACCACTTAAATGTAAGAAAAAGAAGGTGGTTCGAGCTAAAAAGTGAATATGATTTTGATATTACTTACATAAAAGAAATGGTAAATCATGTGGCTAATTCTTTAAGTAGGAGGCCTCAAATATTATCAGTGATTCCCTTAAATACAAACCTGAGGGAGAACTCGTTCAACTTACAAATTGAGGACACCTAGTGTAAGGAGGTTAGAAAATGTTTGAGGGAAGATAGAATGATTATCCCAAAGTATGAAGGATACTCCCTTGATAATGATGGACCACTATGATTCCATGGGAGGATATATATCCGTTGAATGAAGATATAAGCCAACTAATCTTGAGCGAAGCACATTGAGTAGTATACATGGCACACATCAGTGTTAAGAAGATGAGTGAAAAACTACTATGTTACCTCCATCAATAGCATGTATGCATGATGTATTCAATGATTATGTATTACGTCACTATATTTCATATCCTCTACATGTTATTGATCTAGTCATTTGTAGGTTTTATATGATGGCACAGTGATGGGCGAACAAGTTCCACTAGTACAAATGGGGCCAAAATCCAACATCTATTAGTTGGATATGCGACTTATTTTCATTGGTTATTCGACATTGGTGCTCATCAAATAGTTGTTGGAATTTTTTTGAATAGTCAACCATTTAGTAATGATTGGATATTCGATGGTACATATGTTGATTAGCTGACATAGAAAAAGGCCGAAATGGTCATTAAAAAACTAATGTTTAGAATTCAGTTTTGTGATGCTAAGTCTTTTTAGATATCCAACAGGCTGAACATCACATATCCAGAACGTATCGCACCAGTCTGCAGTCAGATATGTGACACATAGGTTGTTGTTTTCTCCAATGGGAAAAAATAATTTTTAAGCATCGGGTAATCGACAACATCGGTAAATTGTGTGACCTAAGTGTTGTTGCTCTGACACTTGCAAATCAGCAGGGAAGCATCAGATATGTGAAAAATGATATTTTTTTTCCGACAAGAGTATTAAAAAACTAATGCTACCATCCATCGATATTAGTGTCAAGTATCCAACGTGTACTATAGCTGACAAGTGTCGAGTATTTGACAACTTGCGATTTCCATCGAATATTTGATGAAGTCCTACATTTAAAAAAATAATAGATATGTGTGTGTGTGTGTGTAATACACAGTACTATTTTGAATATTATAAGAAATGACATAGTCACCATAAGACCCCTTCTAATCATAAGTATACTCGCAATTGCACCGAGAGGTTCAAAAGAACGTCGATAGAAATTCATAACTCAATATTTCCAAATTTGGGCCTTTGATCACACATCTCCAATACAAAAAGGAAGTGACAATGAGTTGTGGCTCATAGTCAATGAAATGTATCCTAATTTTATCAATGATATCAACAACTACATGATAAAGAAGATGAGATAAGTTCCAATAATAAATATGCTATTGGGGCTTACATTGTAATCATCATACATAGTGCACCAACCCCAATTAGTGAATTGCAACTTTTATGAGGAAGAAAGTTAACATATGAAAACCCCATGTGAATGAATTCTCTAAATCATTATTTTCCCATAACATAACATCTATCATAATTCCTCTCCCTCCTATAGAATTTTGATATTACAAGATACTGGACACTACAAAATTGGGTACTACAAGTTCATTTACAACACTAACACCAATACACCTCATATTATGATACCACATTATAAGTCATCTCGATCATCTATCAATAAGTTTTTGAACTACTTACAACTCATGTTCCTTGACTAGATTTCATTTTTTTGGTTACACTACATTTCTGCATACTTCTGTATAGGAGGGTGTATAAATGTTTACATATAGAGAAAGGAGAATTCACCATAAAATTTTTAGGAAACACACAATGTAATAGAGAATTTATGTACTCATTTATTGTTAACCATTGCAATAGAACAATCCTCTCAATTGAATAGAATATTCTAATGAATCTCTTCAATCCAATTATTTTAAAAGAGAAAGGAATTCAATTATATCTATAATTGGGATTTTCCTCTCAAACCAATTTTTTTACCTCAAGCATCTATAAAATCCCTCAACATTGCAACCTTCTTGTAGAATTATATAACACGTGATTCTGAAATGGGGGAGACCTTTAATCATAGGGAATACACTGATCCCTCCAAGGTCTGCCAACAACTCGAGGTGGTGGAAATTTTTGAGAGATACCACTGGATAGAATATTTTAACAAATTAAGAGGAGATAATGGTGATGTAGATAGGTAATTTTCCAAGAATTTTCAAAATAATGGAAAAGATGGATATGTGAATGTTGTTAAGGGGCTTGAAATTTTTATGACTAAAGGCATTATTATTATGGTATCTAGGATGAGGTAGAATATCATATTTTAAAAATACATCTCTTATGAAGGAAGGCTAATTATAGTTTTTGTTTATCAATTCATACTACTATACCAACTAGACAACAACCACACTTATAACTTGTAGATACCATAAAAATTCCATACTTCCTCCTACAATCCATAAATGGAATAATTTCCAAGGAAAAAAAGGGGGTAAACATGAGTTTTTATCCCATCATGAGCTTATTCAACTAATGGTTTTCCATACTTTGGATACGTTGGATAACATTTTCTTTTGGATTGATTTTAAAGATATGGATAGGAAAGATTTCTTGGAGAACCAAGAGGAAATAAAGGATAAGGATATTAAAAAAAAAGGAAAGAATAACTTCACAAGTCCAGGACACTATCAGCATAAGGAAAACAAAAATATCAAATTAGAAAACTCAGATAAGGAAGTTGCAACCACCCTAATAAATTTAAGGAAAACTGAAAAACTCAAAAGGAGAACACCAATTGTAGATTTATATCCCTAGGTATAGAAAATGAAGAGGACAAGATAAAAATGGATATTTGATAAATGGAATCACCTTTCACAATAGCGGTGCAAATTGAAGAATCACCCTACCCTACAAATCACCTTCAATAAACCAAGAAACACCTCGACTAGCACAAGCATCCCCAATGGGCTAAGAAACCTTACCAATAGAAAGAATTTAAGGTCCAAAAAGGGATATTCCTACAATTTTACTATCTCATGCATAGGAAAAGATGAAGTTGTGTCACATCTAGAGGGAAAACATTGGTTACTAGGGGATCATGCTACTTTATATTGTCAAAGAAAGTGGTAATCCCCACCGTACATCCTTCAAATATAGGAACCCCATTCCCCATTCAAATTACAATTTGTTGAAGCAAGGGACACAATGTGCAACAAATTGGTGCAAACCATGAGCACAATATGGGTTGGGGTGAATATTCAACCCACTTCTCTTACTTGGACCAAAAATATATTTTAACCAAACAAAAGAGGATCAACATTGGAAAATAATTGAAGAGGAAACATGATTTTATCATCAAGGGGAAGTCACTAGATATACATCCCAAGATATCAAACAGGAATGTAAGAAACAACATGACCAAGAGGAATAACATAATGAATATCAACAGTAAAAGGTACATTTTCCAAAGTATTGAGGGACATCTTAGGCTCATAACATGTCATTATACATAAGACATTAGGCATTAGGTAAATATGGAGACATATATGAACTAATGTAATAAATGGTTAGTTGGAGTAGGTGCAATAATGTCAGTCATCCTTTCAATGTACAAAAACATATGAATAATGAATATAAAAGTGCTTGGTTAACCTTCCCAATATGATATCTTTTTTATGTAAATAATTTCAACTATTGAAGATAGTTTAATGTTCAAGAATTAACTTCTCTAAAAAAATGCATCACTAGCATCATCTAGAATATCGTACTAAATTCAACATTTAAGGTTGACAATAGGTGAATGTTATGGATAATAAACCTTGTATCTTACATCATCTCCATTCCAAAAAAGGTACAATGGTTCAAAACGTTATCTGTTAATAAAGAGGAAAATAAGAATTTCTTAATCCATGTATTTATGGACCACTTAATTGGCAACAAAAGTTATGCCATCCATTAGAAGAGAACTATATTAGATAAAAATGCATGGTAATAACTTCTGTTATTACACTCTAGGTTACATAGATAGTAAATGGAAATAAAAAAATCCACATGGAGATAGTGGACTCAAGAGATTAATTGTACATAGTGTGAAAATATAAGTATCTAGTAAGATTTTTAAACAATAAGCTTTCATTCTTCAATGTTAAGAACCATAAATATAGCCATTCCAAGTGTTAGCCCTCATACTATATGAGGTGACATTTGTGTTTTTTCTCATGATCTAGTTGCATAAGATAATTTTGATGAAATTTATTAATCATTGGACATATGCAAAGACAATTTAATGGGCACACACACTTTCCCTAACATTACTCTGATGATTCCACTAGCTAACTTCTACCAATATTTATGTTAATTGTATATAATATTTCATTATGGACAAGATTTATTTCCATATTTCCACTCATATTCATAGCAAAGGCTGCATATTGGAAATTCACACTCATTACAAGCTACAAAGAGCTCCCCATCTACTGCCACGCCAACATCAATTCCACTTATCTGGAAAACATGGCTATTTATGTATTCTAGAGGATTAGACTACAATAATTGAATAAAATATTTTGATAAGAACTTTTGAGATAACATAATCCATTAAATGAAAAACAGAGCATTAGCAACAATTTTTAAAAAGGCACAAAAGTATCTAAATCGATAATCCATAGAACATACAATCCATACTTGTCAAGTAACACCTCTTAAGTGACAAATAATGAGAAATAATACCTGACATTTCCTTATGAGGAATAAAGTGTTCCAATTATAGCTGGACATCCAAAACATAATATTGTTTTTAACTAAAATGTATGGGAAGTAGTCAATTTGAATCCATATTTGTTTCAGATCTATATATTTAATATATCACACCTTTTTCTAAATCACTAAATTACATTCTACAGTATTCATTTCCAAGAGCACCACTCAACTCAACCTATTCATTGGAAACAATTCTAACTCCAACAAACACCGAGACAACAAATCCATCTTAAAAATATTGAACCTAGTTTGGATGTGCTTTGTAATTATTTCAACATAAATTTCAGTGTACTGAAAATGTCCCCTTCTAGTTGTGGACAAAATTTAATGGAAAATATAACTTAGATGCTAAAAAAGAAACACAAGAGAGAATGGCTCCAATTTCAGAGAAGCAAATAACTACCATAATACATGGGAAAAAGTAAAAATTCTCTAGCTCCAAAGAAAGGGACAAAACAAAGTCCTTTTTACTAAAAAAAAAACTCAATGAATATATGTTGATATTTATATCTTGGGGGGTGCTTCAAACCCTAGTCTAGGGGGATGTGGAGGAGTTGGCATACAAAAGTGGCTTGTGGGCTAAGAACCCAAGCCTATGCATTTTTCACCCAAGCACGTGGGTGTGAATCTATAAGTATAATTTTACATGTGATGATTTGAGTTGATAGAGGACTCTGAGAGTAAACAGACACAACAAAAATCACTCAAATCTGAGTTATAAAATGAAGATATGCATTTTTGAAGTTATTATGTGGCCTTCTAGCACAAAGGACAAGTTGGCTTTGGCTTGTAGAGATACCCTTTATAGCTAGACGTTTCCACATGAGAAATGTATAAATAATAGGTAACGGAGACCTCATTTCACACATCCAATATGCAATCACATCAAGGATAATGTCTGAAATGGGGAGTGAAGTATGAGGCTAAGGAAGACAAGTTTGTGGAAGTGTCTTGGCACTTTTTTTGGAGAAAATTTCTTGCAAAAATGAGGTCACATTTATGAGGTAAGAGGATGGATATTTATATTCTATTATATGTGTGATGAGTCTCCGTTATGGGCCATAGGTACCTATTGTAGGAACAACATGTATTGGATGTTGTTTTGAGGGTCGTGAAACCTAGTAAGGGTCTTCCCTTCAAGCTTTAGCCTCTACGGGATAGCGTACGAGAACAGGGGTAGACCATAGCTAGAACAAGGGTATTCTCATGTGATAGAGGTTGCACATATTTATATTTGTGGAAATATTGTTGTAGGATGCATTGAGGAGGAGCCTTAGGCCCTACAACAAGTGCTTTGGATGCCCTATAGGAAACAAAGGTAGCGAGAGGATTGGACAAGGGAATATAGTGATAGTAGTTATTGTTTTGGGTGTTATAGCAACGTGACTTTAGCCCTAACTAGACTTCTAGAAGAACAGATCCCAAGGACAAGATGTGACCAATAGTGTGTTGGAGTTTGTGACCTCTTGTTGATGTGGATTTGCTAGAGGATGTGGATCCAATTTGGAATAGTTGTGGGAGATTGTTAGCAACCAAGAGGAAGGGTATTCCTAGTAGTTGGACCCCCTAACTATGATTTCTACCATGAGTGTCCCCTTTCCTCCTTTTCCCTATCCTACTTTGTTGCGCTAATCCGACCCACCCCACCCACTACTCGTTCCTCTTGTTCATCACATGCACTAGTTTCCATAGAAATTTCTTCACAAAATCCAATGAACTTACAGCTGGAAGTACCAGACAAAATTCCTAAATAGATACAAAGGTAAAATTAGCTACAGTAACCTTAGAAGATAAAATTTGTAGTATAAGTTCTATGCAAAGTTGCAATGTCAAGATTGGTATATATGTATACATAGCTTAATCCCATACAAGTCAATGAGCCAAGAAAAGCTACAAGTGTCTCTCTTGAAGATCTTTATAAAGATGTTTTGATGAAAGAAGTCGATATCTTAAGACATGTACACCACATAACCAAACAAGAAGGATGTCTATAGTTAGAATTATTCGCATGGCATTAATAAAAGTCACTATACCCCTTGAATAAAGCTTTTTTGATCACGATATGCATGAGCGAACCTAACAAAAGTCTCTATGATCATAAAAGAAAAAAATACAATCTCTAAGAAGGAAATATCTCCTTTGTCCAATGATGGGAACCTTCAAGTTCTATATCTATAAAGATATGTTGAAAAAGAATACATCTTACATTCACCTTCATGAAGTCCAATTCTAATTAGTAGTGAATAAGACATGCCTATTTATATAGATAAGTAGGAATCACCATGGAACAAACATATAGAAGGATCAAAGTTTACAATCAAGAGATGTAGAGTTTGAAAATTTTATGAGGAATTCTCTCTATCGTACTTGGCACCAAGACCTCATCTATCTCAGGTAAGTACTTCCTTGATCTTTTATGTTTTGGTTATCGAACAACTTGTCTTTAGTTTGGAAAGGGAAACAATCTCAATGAAATAAACAAAAGAAAAGGTATGTATTTATAAGATATGTATGATCAATATTTGAGTCATCTTAGGGTTTAGAAAATATAAAATTGGTAATTTTTATCCAATAGTGTAAAACCCTAGGTAACTCATGAAGAAACCTAGTCATAGGGTTTGTAAAAGATATTTTGATTTCCAAAGTTTGTAATTGGAAACTTTAATTTCATAGAAATCCTAGATTGACTTCACAGTTTTTGGTATCGTAATGTCATTATGTATTGCAAGAATAAATTTTGATTCATGAGAAAGAGCACTCCAAGGAAAAACCCTACAAGGTTTGTAAAAGGAACAACTCCAGGTATGTCTATTTCTAAAAAGTTATTGATTAAAATTATTTTAAAATGTTCCTTCATAAACCTTTAGATTTGGTGAATTATTGAAACCCTAGTCAAAATTGTTAAGGTTTAATGTTTGTATCCATGCACAAGATTAGTATGAATGAAGCCGTAGATGTAAACTTGCTAGTTTTAGGGTTTGTAAAGAAACCTAGTAAAGTTTGTCATAAAATTATAAAAATAATATTGTTGAAATCCTAGATGTACAAATAATGATGAGCATGATGAAAATAAGAACCCAAGAAAGTCTATTGCTAAGTTAAGGGGGCATTGTATGACTTTTTATCTTTGTAGATCATTTCATTTTGAGTTCATCAGTGTACCTATATGTAAAAATTATGAATACATCCCTTATAATTAAAGGGGAGTGTTGAAGAATGTAATTAATTTCAGTCTTCATAATGGTAATTTAGTCATAAGAAAGAAAAAAATTATGTTTGTTGACTTATTAAAGCATGGGTTTTGTGCTTGGGTCAATGGTCAATAGGTCAACCCTCCATTGTAGGCTTCTAAGATTTTTTTGAGCCAAAGTCAAAGTGATTTTTGTAAGAGACCCTTCTTGGACTCCTTAAGGTCAAGAAAAAAAATGTTGATGAACACAAAATAATAATGACAATGATAATAAGAATTTTCAATATAACAAGAGAAAACATTATAAAAAATCCCTAATTCTATTTGCCCTAGTTTTTCTCAACATCTATGGTCTTGGAAGATTTGCAATGTAGAAATAAAAAAAAATCTTGAAATCTAATGCATTGCAAAACTAAATCATGCGCCTGGTAGCAAGAGCTTGGTGGGATAAAGTTGAGCAATACTTCGTTGAGTTTTTTTCTCGTATACGACTCCAACCAAAGTTAATCTTCAAATCCAGATATGTGAATGAAAGTACTTGCAAAACAAAGGAAGGAGGAGAAGTTAGATGTGATAAATAATTAATAGAATAGAAGAAAAATCATACCAATACCTTATTCCCAATCGCTAGACTAAAGAGTTTTTCGTACTGCCCTAGATCAAAAATGATAGTTTATGGTCTTTTACTCAAATACAAACATAATTAACGAAGAAAGAAAAATACTACATGAATGTTTTTCATGTAAAAGTTTGTTATTTCTTATAAAACTTTATGTAACTCCCACTCAGCCAAGAAATACAACACAAATATAAAGAATAAAAATGTTGTCTCACCTAAACCCTTACCATTTTGAGCTATTTGCTTCAGATACTTGTTCCACTTCAACATTTGAATTGAAACTAGTTGTCCTACACATATTCATGAGACCAATGAGGAAAACTTAGATTAAATTTGACCAAATATTAAATTTAATTTCATCAATAAATAATAATTAAAAAAAAATCATGGATGAATACCTCAATGAGCTCCTCTTGGTTTCGAGAATAAATTGTTGGAATAGTTTAATCTTGGAGTGAAACTCCCTCCACTCGATGAAGCAACAACAAATTCAACATTGACTTTGTTGTTTCTATGTTGGATTGAGGGTGTTTTGCTCTAAGATTATCCAAACTGTAATTTATTCTATACTGAATAGGGCCAACCATGTGAAGGTGGAAGCTCTCATTTTAATTAATTTTTAAAACTGAAAATTAATTAATAATAACAAAATAAGCATTTGATAAAAATTATAAAATTATAAATAATTAATTAATTGATTGATTATCAAATAGATTAAATACTTTACATAATTTATCAATAGACAATGGTTAAAATAAATTAACATTGGAAAAAATTGGAAAATAATAATGATAAATTAAAAAGAAATTAATGAATAAATTAATTAATTAATAATTAAATTTAATTAATTAATTATTTAAATTGAAATCAATTAAGCAATAATGATTATTTATTAGATACTTAGGATTAATTTAACTAAAAAAAAATAGAAAACAAAGAAAAGAATATAAAAATTAATTAATTAAACTAATTTGAATTACTATATTAAATAAAAATAGTTTTAGATTCTTAGGTTAAAAAAAAATAAGAAAATTGGATTTAGAGATCTGTGGTGTGTGCTTCTCCGAATCTGTGACGGAGAATCCACAGTAAGAGAATTTTTACACCAACGTTTCGAATCCCAAATAAATGGAATAAATAGGATTGATAATCTATATCTCTATTAATTAAATACTTAAAGTTCATGGATTAATCAAGTAATTAAGTAATTTAGTAATAAATAAAATTAATTTTAATTAAGATAAAATAAAATAAAACTAATTATAAAAATAATAAAAATTACATTACATTATATAAAAATAAACTTACAATTAGTATATATTAAGGATTATAATTAATTTATTTATTTATCTAACATATAATTAAACAATAAGTGAAACATGAAATAATTAACTAAAAATTATTATAATAAATTAAAATAAAAAAATATAGAATTCATATATATGTAAGGGTGGCTTCTTATAAAAATTATCAAGATCTAGGTTTATTTATACTCTGGTCGAAAGATTCTTCTCTCAAGGAACTATCATTCATATTCTATCAAATTTAGTCCTGATGATGGACCCCCTTTGGGGTTTGAAACATCGACAGAATGAACATAATATAGTGGATAATCTGGATCATGAGACATTAAGATACGTAAATAGAAATAATAAAATAGAAAAATTTCATTCGTTCATTCATAAATTTATTAAATATTTCATCTCAATAAATTTTATCATTAAAAATAATATGAAACAAGGTCACATATATAAAGAAACATATAGCAATTATTCGTTAGAATTAATGCATTCATTCATTAATCATAGACACAAATACTTCATCTTAAAAAATATTATCATAAAAAATATGTTTTCATAATATGGTAAGCAATGTTTTCATAATTGAAATGGGAATCATTTGGATGAGAACCATCATGAGGTGAATATGGAAACAAAAGGTATGTTATGAATAGTTTCATATGTACTATATTAGCATAATGAAATGGTGATAGAGCTTATACCTTATCATTGTAATTACTATAAATATAAGAGAATTATTTAAACAAAGGAGATGATTAATCGGTATGGTTCAAACATAACTATTATGTATTTATCCTAATTAATCACATACTAGGTTGGATCAAATCTCTTAAGGTGCAGACCTCTTTAAGAGCGAAAAAATATTTGGTCCCTCTTAGTGCTTGGTATATCTAGAGTTTAGATGGATCTAGGCTCATAATTATAATAAATAATCAAAGATATCTAAGGAAATTTACACACATATGTAATGTTGTTTCTCATGCTAAATTAACTATCACTAGATACCATTAAATATGCATAATAATTTTGGGATTCACTATAGCCCCACATGACCCTTAAACTTTATTATAGATCAAATTTCCTTAAGATTCTAAGTGTGAACATGCATTATGCTCCATTGTTATACTACAAATTACTAAAAAAAAAAATGTTGATCCATTGCTCTACTAGATATTACTCAACAATATTTGTTTGGCCATATTTAATGGTCTAAAATTAATTCCACAAGCATCTTACACACTTCCTACATAAATGTACCATTCATTAATAGAAAGATAATTATACATTTATCTAGTTCACAACAACCTGGGGGTAATTGAAGAAGAGATAGCCACTCTTCACCCAACCATAGGAAGCTTCACTCATGGTTCAACATACTTTCAAACTCAGGATAGAGAACATGAAGCCTACTCTCCTTTATACATAGATATTTAGTATGCTACCTTTGGCCATCAACCTAGGGCCTATTATATTCATCATATGAACATTATGGACCTCCTTAGGACAAAGTGAACCCTTCAATAAGCATGTTGTCCCTCAATACTTTCATTTCTTAGTGCTCATTTTCCATAAATTCAAGAAGATTTCTTAACATTTTCGTCTATCCCTTTAGTTTAGGCTGATGGATTCAACAAAACATGTCCTCACCAATTAGGTATTCCATAATTACACATGGATATTTTATTACTTAGTGGTTCTTTGTCACTCCGATTCAAGGTCACAATTTCAACCTCGTGTGTCGTTTAATTTTTTCTCATAGTTTCCACAAGTTCACTTGCAATCACTTTCCTATCGCTTGCACACATTCCCAAGCCACTATTCTTTTCTCTATGTTTCACCACCCCCACATATGCTCCCAACATGAGAATTTGTTTGGGTCCCTCCTTGTAATATGTAGTTAATCAAGAGTCTCAAAAATGGGTAGGTAGCACACACCCCTTGGGAATTAAATATTGGGGTGTTATAATAGGTCATGCATGACCATGAACCTTTAATCAATTGACATATATGAACAATTTTAGGATTGTTGAGGTAACCTATACATATAGCATGCTTGTAGTTTGTTATCACCTGGATTGAACTTTAGGCTGAAGGAAGGCACTGCTAGGGTAAACACAAACCACACCTAGCCAAGTAGTTGTTGGAAGTAATACTAAGAGGGGGGGTGAATTAATATTAGCAAGTTAAAAATATTTCATTTCCATAAACATATTTATATACGCTACTTTTGTTAATGCAACTTGCATGTATACGAAACTGTGTTTAGAGAAACCAATGTATACCTTGCAAACTTATAATTTAGCTAGTTTATCTTTAATCTGTGTATCAGAACCATATAAACAGTAACTAGGTGTAGTAAACATAACAGGTAATCACACACATGAACACAAGATATAAGGCGGAAACACAATGTGGGTGAAAACCACCTGCTGCAATCATCTCTATATTTCTTTAATAAGAAACTTCTTTTTACAAACTTTGTACTAGTGTAGTCTTATACCAGTACGCATGCTTCTACCTGTAGAAGGCTACAACCTTCTCTCGTTCTCCAGCTTTTCCTGGAAGGGAGCTACAACCCCCTTAGCTATTGTACTAGTTGATGTGTTTACTAGTACGTAGGTGCTAACCTACAGAAGACTACAACCTTCTCTTTTCTTCCAGGGATCACGTTTCATAAATTTTCAGGCTGGATCCATCAATAACATCAATCAAACATCAAATATATCTACATCAACTAAAAACCAAAACTGAATCAAAAAATCACTTTTCTTAATGTTGTAACCAAAATACAGTAACAGTAACCAAAACCCAATCTAGAACCCAGAACTCTGCAACAATAAACAGAAGTAACTAAAACATATTTTATGAGGTGTAAGCTACTTTAATTTGTCAAACTTACGTGCATACACACTTTTCTCAAGTTGGACCTGCATATATGTAGTTTTGAAATTCCAAACCCGTGTGTATACGTGCCTTTTCTATACTGAACCTGCGTACAAATTTGTAAAAGATGATTTAACCTTTACCACTATTCAGACATCAGTTATACCCAGATCATCAGATTTACAGATTATGACATGTGCCAATTATTCAGATAAAAGATCAAAACCACACAAAGATACTTCTCTTCAAGCCTTAAGATCTTGACCCATCAATAGAACTTCTCCTTCTTCAAGCGCTCAGGTTCCTTCTTGATTCATATTCAGCTATAACCCAATGACCAGTATTCTAGATCTTGCTCTTCATTAGATATTCAATTCTTTAGTGCCTTTGCCTAATGATATCCTCCTCCTTTTATACTTAGGACTTACTCAATACCATGGTCCAAAACCACTTAGAATCAATACCTTGGACCAATACAATGGGTCAGAATACCAAGGACAAAATACCTGGACCAAAACCAAGTTTTCCAGCATGTACGTGCTTTTCCTTACGTAAAAGTGCGTGTATAGACATACACACATTTTGGTTAATGGGAACCTACATATACCTCTTTTTCCTTCATTCTGTAATACTGAATTGTGATCTATCATCTATGTGAGTTGTCATCAAGGACAACACCTGTGCCAAACCTGTTTCATAATACCAACAATATCCCCCTTAGGACTTGATGGCAACACCAAGTCACTCTCCCCCTTTGTCATCAAGGGCAAAGGGTTATGCTCCCCCTGAGTACATGCTAAAGTGTGATGTTCATGCTCCCGTTGACTGTAAGCAAGGTCTGCAAAAATATGTTCTACAATAATAACATGACTCTATACATCATAAATGACCTTCCTATCACCACAGACTCATACATACATCCATCTCCCAACCAAGTGGGGATATACCAAGATTGACTCATCCACCCAACCAAGTGGGGATACACCAATAGTTTATACATGATAAAAAAGAACATTACATCATCCATCCCAGGCATAGTGGGGAAACAAAATAGTTCATTGCATGACCTTGATAATAAAATATATACATGACATAGAGACAAAATATCTAAAACAAGACTATGATAGTCATCAGCAACATCTGTCAATCACCATCCTAACCAGCGACCATGATCTCCCTCTACACCAGTGCCAGATGATCACTGTCAGACCCATATCAGACTCTTTTCATCTTGAGTCTATCCCACAGTTTTTCTTCAAACCAACACACATGCAACTGTATGCATAGAAACCGGCTTATGTACGTGGATACGCTTCATGAAACTCACGTACAACCACTTTTCTCTAAAACTGATAAGTTTCAACAACAAGATGATGCATCAACTACTCCCAGCTTCTGTCTGAGATATTTAAATGTTTCTCTTGGAAGTGGTTTGGTGAATATACCAGCAACCTGTTCTTTGGAGGGAACATACTCCAATTTGACCTTTTGTTCAAGCACTTGTTCATGTAGAAAATGATATTTGATAGGTATGTGCTTGGTCTTGGAATGCATGACTGGGTACTTTGAAATGCTTATTGCACTTGTATTATCACATAGAATGGAGATGGGTGGAGTACATGTGATCTGAATGTCTTTTAATGTTTGCATCATCCAAAGGAGTTGTGTGCAGCAAGATGTAGCAGCCACATATTATGCTTCAGCTGTAGATAATGCAATTGAACTTTGTTTCTTGCTGAACCAAGACACTAATCTGGAACCCATATAGAATGCACCTCCACTAGTGCTTTTTCTATCATCCACGCTTCTTGCCCAATCTACATCTATGTATGCATGAAGTGTAAGATCTGTGTGCCTAGGATATCATAAACCAAAATTCTGAGTTCCTTGAAGATATTTGAAGATCCTTTTAATTTCCTAAAGGTGTGATTCCTTTGGATTTGCTTGGAATCTTCCAACTATTCCTACTTCATGCATGATGTCTGGTTGGGTACCTGTTAGATAAAACAAACTACCAATCATGGATCTATAGGTTGGTTGATGTACTATTGTTGATTCATCATTTGAGTTGAGACTGCATCCTGTTACCATAGGGGTACATACTAGTTTATATTCTTCCATGCCATATTTTTTCAAGATCTTCTTGAGATACTTGGTTTGTGATAGAAAGATACAATCTTTATTTTGTTGAACTTGTAAACCAATAAAATATGTGAGCTCACCAAGCAGGAAAATTTCAAATTCTTTCTGCATTACCAAAGAAAAGTTTTGACTCATGGCTTCTTCATTACTACCAAAAATGATATCATCAACATACACAACAAGTATTAGAAATTTATCATTTCCAATCTTTGTATATAGATTGGTGTCAATTGAACCTTTTGAAAAACCTTGTTGATGGAGGTATTTGTCAAGACGGTAATACCATGCCCTTGGAGCTTGTTTTAGACTATAAAGAGCTTTTCTGAGTCTGCATAAAAGTTTTGGATCATTTCCAGTGATGAATCCATCTGGTTGCTCAATATATACTTCGTATTCTAAATCTCCATTATGAAAGGCAGATTTTACATCCATTTGGTATAATTTGAAGTTTTGAAAGCTGGAAAGAGCAAGGAACATTCTTATGGCTTCAAGTCTAGCAACAGGTGCAAACGTTTCTTCAAAATATATACCTTCTTGTTGAGCATATCCTTTACAAACAAGTCTAGCCTTGTTTCAAATAACTTCTCCATTTTCATTCAGCTTGTTTTGAATATCCATTTGGTTCCAATGATATTCTTATCATGAGGTCTAGGAACTAATTCCCAAGTATTATTCTTTTCAATTTTCTCAAGCTCTTCATTCATGGCCTTGACCCAACATTCATCTTTGCATGCTTCATGTAAATTTTGAGGTTCGATGGTGGAAAGCAATGCTAGATAGCTTGAAGCTTCTGTAATAGTTCTTGTTGTTTGCACCCCTGCCTCTTTTTGTCCCAAAATTTGAGTCTTTGGATGACTTTTCTTAACATACCTAGATGGAATGTTTTATTCTACTGTTATCTATTCTTCTAGTGCTTCATTAGTTTCTTCTTCAGAATTAGTCTGATTTGATGTGGAAGGATAGTCCTCATCTTCTTCATAATTTTTTGTTTTTACCTGCTTTGGATTTTTTCCTGCTTCATCAACCACAACATCAATACTTTCAACAATTTTCCCAAGTATTTTATTATAACACTTGTATCCTTCACTTTGGGAAGAGTAACCAAGGAGAATGCCTTCATTTGCTCTAGGTTCAAACTTGCCAAGTTTTTCATCAGTCCTTTTGATGTAACATTTACTTCCAAAAACTTTGAAGTATTTTACAGTAGGAGTCTTGCCATACCATAGTTCATGTGGAGTTTGAGTGTTGTTTACCCATACATTTGTTTTGTTGAGAATAGTGACGGCAGCAAATGCAACTTCACCCTAGAAGGTTGCAGGAGTTACAGACTCATCTAGCATAGCACGTGCCATTTGTTGAATCGTTCTGTTCATCCATTCTAACACTCCATTTTGCTGAGGAGTTCTTATAGTAGAGAATTCCCTTCTTATTCCATGTTCTTCAAAGAAGTCAAAGAATTCATCCAAGGTAAATTCCCCTCCTTAATCAGACCTAAGGCATTTGATTTTGTGATCTGATTCATTTTCAACCAAGGCTTTGAAGGCTTTCAAGTTTTTGAAAGCTTTGTCTTGATGCTTTAGAAGTCCTATCCAACACATTCTTGAAAAATAGTCAATGAACAATATAAAATATTCTTCTCCATGAGGTGACTTTTTCCTTGATGGTCCACATAAGTCAGTATGAACAATTTCAAGAGGCTTACTAGCTAATCCTTCCTTTTCAGGGAAATGTGTTATAGTTTGCTTACCAAATTGACATGATTTTCATATTGTATTTTCTGGAATGCAGATATCTGGAAGAACATGAACTGCTTGGTATCTGCTTGCTTTTCTTATTTGAGGGAAGCTTAGATGCCCCAGTCTTCTGTGCCATAGCCAATGTTCATCATTTTTCTTAGATAGCACTGTTGTTGTCCTCCCTTGAGTATGTATAAGTTGTTTGGAGTTCTTACACCTTTGATCACTTTTTCTCCTATATCAAGGTCACGAACAACACATCCATTTGATCGAAATACAACTTCATTTCCTTGATCACACATTTGGATGACACTTAATAGGTTATGCTTTAGACCATCAACATACATAACATTCCCAACTTTAACCTTTTCTTTTAAGAGAACAAAGCCTTTACCTTTTATGACTGCAGGAGTGTCACTAGCAAAGGAGACCTTCTTTTCCTTTTCTAAGGCATTATATGACTAAAGTTTTTCTTTATCACCTGTCATGTGTTTCGAGCATCCACTATCGATATACCACTTATTTTATTGTCCTTCTGTATACAAGTCTATTCCACATCTTTCTGTTTGTGGTTTTTTCTTTCTCCATGTTTTGGGACCCAATGAAGATTGCTCCTTCTGAGATGTTTGCCAAAATTTACTCCTGCATTTAGAATCTTCATGACCGAAGTTGTTAAAGATAGAGCATTCTATTTCATTCTCAAGAGCAAAAAAGTTATTGTAGGTCCTTTTCATGATCCTAGACACATTCCTTTGATTTCATGCTTCTCTAGTCATGATGGTCTTGTAAGCAACACATTGAGTAGCTTTGTGTCTAAAGTTATGACATGAAAAACATTGGCCATTAAAGAAATTCCTGCGATTATCGAATCTACTGACCTGATGATTGTAGTTTCCATTGAAATTCGTTCTGGAAGTAAATTGAGACTGATTTACCTGTGGTTGGTTATAGCTTCTGTTCATCCTTGAAGTAGATTGAACTCGATTTACTTGGTGATCTACTTTATGCCTTTGTTGATGATTGTCAACCTGTTTAGTTCTCCTTACTACATCAAGATAGCTTTTGGAGGTTGATGGCTTCTGTGATTGAGATGCTTCTTCAGTATATCCAAGACCTGTCTTTATCCAAGGAGAACGCTAGACTTTGATAATTTAATCTAAAGATTCTGATCCTTTTGCAAATCTAAGATTGAGAGTTTTTGTTTTCTCAATATCTTTTCTTAGACCCACAATTTCACATTCTAACTTTTCATTGTGTTTTTCCCATTCAGCAGGTTGGAATGTCAGAGTATCTATAATCATATTCTTTTCTTCTAAATAGATTTTAAGTTTAGAAATTTCTTCATAGAGACCATCTTCATCTAAAGCATCCAAGAAATAATCATCATCAAAAGCCATCAAAAGTCTATAATCATTACCATATTCATATTCATCACTATTTGATAAACCATTATTATCTTCATGCATATAGTAGCTCTTCTTACTTACATTTTTTTCTATTCCATTTGCCGGTTCCTTACCTTTATCAAGTTATCTTTATGAGGACATTTGGTTGCATAATGACCAACTCTTCCACAAGAAAAGAATTTGAAAGCTAGTTTACCTCTGAATCTTCTAGAACCTCATTGGAGGTTTTTGACAAATTTTGTTCTTCCTCTCCTTCTAAAATTTGTCCTGATTCATTGAGCTCTTGCCTTCCTAAATCCTTGAATGTGGTTTCTCTCATATCTGATCGACCTCCTTTTCTCATTTCAACAATAGTAAGGATTTCGTGCAGCTGTGTCATAGTCATACTTTGAAGATCCTACTTTTCTTCTATGGAAGAAACTTTTGATTCAAACTTAGAAGACAAGGATCTTAAAACCTTTTCAACTAGACTAACTTATTTTATCTCTTCACCCAAGTTTTTCATGTGATCAACAATCTCATCTATACGTAGGAAATAATGAGCTATACTTTCATCATTGCACATTTTGAGAGTTTCATATTGAATTTTGAGAGATTGCAGTTTTACACGTTTTACCTAGTTGTCTCCTTCATAGCTTAGAATGATCTTGCCCCATATTGCTTTGGTGGTTTTAGAGTTGAATAACCTTGACAAATTTTGATTGTGATAGAATCCCCTACAGTGTATTGACAGCCTTGACATTTATTTCATACTACTTTTTACCTACTGTATCTGTAGGAATTGCTGATGGAAATGTATATCCTTCTTCCATGATTTCACAAACATCTGTTCCAAGAGATTGAAGATAGGTTGTGGTTCTTACCTTCCTGTAGAAGAAGTTTCTCTCATCAAAGATTGGTGTTCTAATGGATCCCTCTCTTTTGTAGTTTCCCATGATGATAGATCTTCCTTCAAGCAATCAAGCTTCTTCTGAAGGACCTACTCGGATACCAATTGTTGGAAATAATACTGAGAGGGGGGTGAATCAATATTAGCAAGTTAACAATATTTCATTTCCATAAATAGATTTATATACGTTACTTCTGTTAATGCAACTTACATGTACACTCAACTGTGTTTAGAGAAACTAGTGTATACCTTGAAAACTTATAATATAGTTAGTTGATCTTTAATATGTGTATCAGAACCATATAAACAGTAACTAGGTGCAGTAAATAGAATAGGTAATCACACACATGAATGCGAGATATAAGGTGGAAACCCAATGTGGGTGAAAACCACCTGCTGCAATCGTCTCTATCTTTCTTTAATAAGAAACTTCTTTTTACAAATTTTGTACTATTTTAGTCTTATACTAGTACGCAAGCTTCTACCTGCATAAGGCTACAACCTTTTCTCATTCTCTAGCTTTTCCTGGAAGGAAGCTACAAGCCCCTTAGCTCTTGTACTAGATGATGTGTTTATTAGTACATAGGTGCTGACCTATAGAAGGCTACAACCTTCTCTTTTCTTCCAAGGACCACGTTTCATAAATTTTCAGACTGGATCCATTAATAACATCAATCAAACATCAAATATATCTGCATCAACCAACTCCTTTGTACCAACCAAAACTGAATCAAACAATCACTTTTCTGAATGTTGTAACTAGAATACAGTAACAGTAACCAGATCCTAATACAGAACCTAGAACTCTGCAACAGTAAACAAAAGTAGCTAAAACATATTTTATGAGGTGTAAGCTACTTCAATGTGTTAAACCTGTGTGCATACACACTTTTCTCAAGGCGGACCTGCGTATACGCAGTTTTGAAATGTCAAACTAGTGTGGTTACGCGCCTTTGCTATACTGAGCCTGTGTACAGATATGTAAAAGATGTTTTAACCTTTACCACTATTCATACATCAGTTATACCTATATCATCAGATTTATAGATTACGACATGCGCCAATTATTCAAATAAAATGCCAAAACCACACAAAGATACTTCTCTTCAAGCCTTAAGATCTTGACCCATCAATAGAACTTCTCCTTCTTCAAGTTCTCAGGTTCCTCCTTGATTCAGATTCAACTATAACCCAATGACCAGTATTCTAGGTCTTACTCTTCATTAGATATTCAATTCTTCAGTGTCTTTGCCTAATGATCTCCTCATTTTATAGTCTTAGGCCTTACTTAATACCATGGTCGAAAACCACTTAGAACCAATACCTTGGGGTTTTGCTGGACTAGGAGGAGCCGGAAAGTTAGGGCTAAGGAATTAGGTCAAAATTGCAAGGTGTTCAATGGGGCAAGGTAGGCATAAGGTTTATCACTCTAGGGATTGATTAGTGAGGTGTTTTAAGACTAGTGAGAAGCTAGGAAGATCATGTGATTACCATGGATCCTTCCTAGACTATAGAAAACATATAATGGTGAATATTTACCCAAAGCAGAGCAACGATGTTATGAATTCTACCTATCAACTTGAAAACATTCACTTAGAAGCAATGAAATGATTAATTAAGTACACAAAACATTCTAGCATATTATCACAAGAGAAGAAACTAAACTAAACTTCATACCACATGGATCCCAAAGAAATAGTTGCAATTTTTATTAATCTCCTGCTAAAATGCTACAAAATGATGTACAATCAAGGCATTAGCATCCAGATGAGTCCAACCCTTTACAATGAGAAATAAAAATAAGATATAGGCATTATTTCAACCTCTTCCCATCCTTAGGGGTCGAATCCCTAATATGAGGAGCTAATCTTACTAACACTGAACAAGAAACTGGAATATAGGCATCCTAACAACTTGCCTCTAAAAGTGAGAAAACTTATTCATTTGTGCTCAAATTGACTTTTAATCTAATGAAGCTACCCTATACTATTAATTATCAATCATATTTACAAGCCAAGTAATCTTTTACATCAGTAAAAAATCCTCCATGAGATAAAACCCATGAACATAGTGAAAATACAAAAAAATGGCCATCCTGTACAAAATTTGTTCTACGCGCAGTGCCACTTTCAAGTCCCTTTTGGAGGAATTCCTGACATCCAAATTGATCTCATGATAGCTCATTGGAAATCTCTTCAAGTCTACTTTTCAAACCACCTAGAATTTATTCATTTGAATCTCATTTGACCCCTCAAAAGTTGATTTGCCCAAGATTACTTTTGTGTGTCCAGAAAGTGGTAGAAAGGTCATTTTTAAGGTGTTTTTTGTCTTTTTGGTGGACCATTTCTGCCCCAAAAACTTAGAAAATCCATAGGGGGTATGTACTCATCACTCTGAATCCAAACATGCAATCCATTTTTCCATTGGGTGCCCCTAGGAAAAGCACAACACCACCGTGAGCCATATTTTCTGTGTGTGCAATTTCCAAAATTTGCAAAAAAAAATCTCCTCCAAACCTGACCAAAATTGGTGAGCAGCACCATCATCAAGCATCTTTATGAGCAAAGGAAGCTTCAGCAAATAGCCTAAGACTATCCTCCTCTTTTTTTCTCTTCAGAGCCCGCCTTAGCCTAGCTTTCATTTGTTTGACCCTCATGTTGCAAATTTTGTTTCGAGTCCTGTAGTGGTAGGCCATGTGCTTGATCATCTGGTTGTCCCTATTAGCCTTCTGCAATAGCTTCTCTAGGTTAAAATTGACTCTTTCAAGCCAAATCTCTCTATCATCCTCAATTTCCTTCTCAATAGGAGTTAAAGTGACCGGTGCCTCTTCCTTTTGCATAGCTGATTCACCCTTGTCACCTTGTCATTTTATCTTGAGAAGTTCCAGCACCATGAGGACCTGCTTGTCACTCAACTACTTGTTCTCTTGTTCTAGATATGCGATGACATACTTGCCTCTCTCCAAATTGTCCATCAATGCTTGGACCTGAGCCTCCTTTTCCTTTATGATGATGTCCTTTATTGTTTCTTCATCTAAAGCCTCTAAGTCAATCGTTTCCATACCATGATGAGTATAATGTTTCTCCGGCTCATCATGCTCTGCCAAATCAAAGTCTCTCTCTTCCTCCTTATCATCAAAACTTTCCTCCAACATTTTTTCTTTCCCTTTGTGCAGATGTTACACCTATTTCTGCTGCATTTATGAAGAAGGAAAATCCCCTTCCATATCTTGTGGAGCAAGCATTGTCTTATGAGTTAATGAAGAAGGCAAGATCCCTTCCACATCCCGTGGAGCAAACACTTGCCTATCAACTGCAAAAAATTTCCTTGTGCCCCTCTGGTATGTCATGTAGGTCCCAGGCACCTCAGTAGCTCTAGTCTCTTTGGCCTTCTCATCTATCTTCACCTACGCATTGCTAGAAGGTCCTCCTGACTCTTGAGACACTAGTGGAGGAATTTGAGGACCCTTGAAGATGTCATGAGCAATAAATGTCTCCCAAGAGATGTTGAGGAGGCTAAGATGATGAAGCATAATCATCTTGATCAGGGAATAATGATAAAGACTACTCATCTGCTAAGGGTATGGCTTTTTCTGCACAAAGTAGGTCATCTTCTCAATATTCCTGAACAAGAAATAAGGGAGGTTTAACATCCTTATCCTGGTAAAATGCATGAGGAGCCTGATGTGATAGGTGTACAGTCTGGAAAATATGCCCTCACAAGTGAAATATTTCATGATGATTTTCATCATGGGGGCATACTTGTCTTCAAGAAATCTAAAAGGAAAAATCCTTTTTGCCTCATTTTTGTACCTGGGTTTGATATAAGGCTCATAATAGTGTTCATCCAGGTCCTGTGTCTTGTACCACTTTTACCCTACATTCATAATCCTCGTTGCATTCACAATAACGGAAAGTGAAATTGTAAATGTCACACCAGCAAGAGTCACCTTTTTGTCCTGAAGATTGGCTACAAAAATCCTGGTGAACCCAGGGCGACGTTGAACTCTCTCTACCTGCTCACAAGACTCATAGCACCCTAAATGTCTGAAAAAACTAGCAGCCAACTAAGAGGCCTGCAATTCTCTGAGGTTTGATGGATCTTCCTTGATAATTCTACCTCCCTTGTGTGGATTTCTCTGATTCTGAGGTTTATCTATCGAATTGTCACTACCAGTGTTTTCCTCCTCCTCATAGTCTCTATCTTCTCTATCCATATTTGCAAATTTTGAGGATGTGCAGTCCTAGAAAAGGGATGAAGGGAGTGAGCAAGAGTGATTTAGGAGTACGAGAATGGGAGATGACCTTGTGAGGTATTTGGTGGGCTAGAAAATTAAGGGAAGGGTATGAATCATGAAAATGAGGGAGAGGAGCTTGGGTATTTTTTTGAAGTATAGTTTGTGGGATAAAGGACAAGGGGGTATAGAATGTTATGAAGTGATATAGGAGAGAGTTTAATGGCTTTAGTAATAGATGGTGGGAGGAATAATAGGGGTTAGGGTTTTAGGCATAACTAGGGGAGAATCTAGGGTTTTAAATTGTCATGGTAAATTACCTTCAAACACTTCAACTGCAAATCAATGATGAGGTATAGTGAAGTCACTTACTTGTTTGAGGGATGAGAGGGTGATTTTGGAAGTTTTCATGAAGCTGGAGGCTTTTTTTGGTCCTTGCTTCTCTATGTACAATGCCAGCTACAAGCATGCAAAGCCCTCCTGAACTTGCAGCACAGTGTTATTCTACACTACTAGAAATGCCCTATGTGTAGCGCTCAGCTTGTATGTACAGTACCACCCCCTGAATGTGCAATGCCACCTCCACTGCCTGAAATGCACAGCGCCAAACTCCGGAAGCGCACCACCACTTCTCCTTGGCCCAAAACTCACTCAACTTCTCTCTTTTCTTCACTTTTTGACTCCTTCTTTGCCAAATGAGAATGATGAACTTGAAAATTAAATGTGACACCTTATATAGGAGTATATTTTGATTTTTCACTAGAAAACCCCATTTTCTAATGTTTCTTGACCTTTTTCAAATATTTGTTTTTAATGCCTTTCCTTCTTCGTTCCTTTTCAGGTGGATGATGCTCAATTTGAACTGATTTTTGCAGTGTTTCTTTGTATTGTAGCAAGGAGAGATGCATTGGTGCATCCAGGATCATTTATTACATAAAGTGACTTAAAATTAAATAAGAAATATAAATTAATTCAAAATACTTTGTTTTCAACTCAAAAACATGTTTTTTTAGGTGAAAATTACATTAGTTAAAAGGATAATTATATAGTGACTATGAATTACTAGCCATCATTCTTGATTTATTTATCATCCTCATCCCCTTGCTACCTTTTATTTACAACTTTAAATCATGCCCTTGACCTTGGAAATGAAACCCTAAGACCTGATGAAAATATGCCCTATGACCTAATGAAAACATGATTGCATTTTGGCCATGAAACCATGAATGAAGACAATGTGAAGATGGGTTAGAAAGTATACTTTATGAGGGAGAAATTAGATTTTATGAAGAAAATACAACCATCAGTGGACCAATTTGACATGACCTAATGAAATGATGTAACAATTTTAGTATGGCACCCCTAAAATGAAAATGCAAAGAGAAAATTTGATCCTTGATGGAAGTATGTAGATATTGACACTAACATTGGCCTTATTGGGGATGGAAGCTCCTTGGAGGTGTCAAGAACACCATAGACCAAGTTCCTAGCTAAATGGGCCAATATGGTCAAACAAACAGAAGACTTAAAAAAAACCCTCGCTTTTTTACAATTTAAATGACTCAATACAAACTGAAAACTGACTCACAACCGACTCTAAACTTGACTATAAACAAATCAACCAAATTTGACACAAATAATTCAAGATTTATAGCCTTCACTTTGGGCCCCAAGCTTAGATGACAGTGTACTTAAAATCTTGCAAGGAAAAGTAAACCAGTATATAAAATAACGGTGAAGCAACTTTAGGGAACACCATCAAAAATAGTAGTGTTTCAAGATCCTACCATTCACTGTTCCTTCTGAGAACTCTTGACCATCCATTTCCTTTAACAAAAATGCATTCTGTCCTCAATAGGCTGAGATCTTATATGGTCCTTTCCATAGATTGTCAAACTTATCATGCTTTCCTTTTTCTTCATTTCATGCATCCCATCGCAGCACTACATCTTCCAGTTGAAACTTTTTTGCCTTGGTTTTGCATTCATAAATTTTCTTTATCTTCTCTTGCAACCAGAAATTGTTCTGGGAAACCTCTTCTCTTGTTTATTGAAAGTGAATCATTTGATTAATTCTGCGCTAAATATCATCCTCTTCACTATCGACTTCCTGTAATAATCTCATGACCGAGACTGCAAGTGATGTGGGAAATACTGTATCCATGCCATAAACCAACTCAAAATGTGACATACCTATTGATTTCTTGTTGCTCACTCTATCGACCCACAAGGCATTAACAAGATTTTGATGTCAATTCTTCTTGTTTTCCTCCAACATTTTCTTGATAATTTTCACCAAGGATTTAATTGATGACTCAGCCAATCCATTGCCCTGCGGGTAGTATGTCGTGGAGTGACCCAATGTAATATTGTACTTGTTGCAAAACTCGACCATGATCTTTGACTTAAATGTTGTTGCATTATCTATTATAATCTTGTGAGGGAAACCAAAACGAGACAAGATATTAAATTCTATAAACTGGATAATTACTATGTTCGTGGCTTGCTTTGTTGGAATGGCCTCAATCCACTTGGTGAAGTAATCGGTAGTTGTCAAAATCCATTTGTGTTGTGTTGATGATGTAGGATGGATTTATCCTATGAAATCAAGTCCCCACTATTGGAAGGTGCATTTACTTTAATTGGCTTCAAAGGAAGAGGAAGCAACTTCCTTCTTCCTTGAAAAACTTGGCATTCATGGGAGCTCATAACTATCTTATATAAATATGAAAAAAAAGTTGGCCAATAATATCCTACTCTCAACACTTTGTTAGATGTTGTTTTCCAAAAAAAATGATTGCCATAATCACCTCTATGAAAATCATTCATCACTGATTCAACTTCATCTTCAACCAAACAATTAAGAAGAACTCCTCCTAGATCTTTCCAATGGAGAGAACTATTTAAAATACAAAATTTTGTAGAATTTAGTTTTAGTGATCTAACTTTACTTCTTGACATTCCGAGAGGTGGCAAAAGATGCTAAAGAACATAAACTATATCGGAATACCAAGGTGATTTGAGAAACATTTCTGATACTTGAATGAGTGAGCCACCATCTTCATCATTTGACATTGTTGCAATGATATTTATGTCTAGAGCATGCAAATTTGATTCAGCCATCAGTTTTGCCAAGCTTTGTCCTGTGATCAGTTTGGTAGGCTTAATCTCAAGATCATACTCCAACATTGCTGCTATCCACTTACCTCTTCTTCCCTCCGGATCAGTTTGCATGAGAACATCCTTGATGGCTACGTTAGGAACATATGTTATGGTATGTGAATGCAGAATGTATACTCTGAAATCCTTCAATGCTTTATAAGAGCCAGAGCTTGTTTTTCAATGATATTTTAATGCAAGGAAGCATATATAATAGTCCTACTAAAAACATCAATGGGTTGCTCCACTTGATCCCTCTTTTGCATCAACACCACAACCATAGTGTGCTTAGATGCAAATGAAAATATAATAAAATCATGAGTATAATCGAGACTGGTCAAAACTGGGGCTGTGGTTAAAGAAAATTTTACCAAGTTGAACGTTTTCATGGCATCATCAATCCATTTCATAGTGTTGTCCTTCTTCAATATATTAGTTAATTCACATAAATGCTTAGCAAAATTTTCTATAAATCTACGTAAGAAATTCATCTTACCATTGAAAGCTTGAATCTCCTTTTTGTTGCACAGAAAGTCTATTTACTGGATTACCTCCACCCTTGAAGGATCAATGTGAATACCATCTTTAGAAATTATATGGCCAAGGAGTTTACCTTCTTCCATGGTAAAATGACTCTTTTTCAGGTTTAGAGAAATCTCAAACTTCCTACATTTCTAAAAAACAATCCTTAAGTGGTGCAAATGCTCATCATCAGAACCAAAAAATACCATCAAATCATGTAAATAGACTTCCAAGAAAACATCCTTCTCATTAGAAAAAGCTATGTCCATCGTCCACTGAAACATGGCTCCGACATTCTTCAACCCAAATGGCATCTTCGGATACTGAAAAGTTCCCCATGGTGTTGTGAGGATGATCAGAATGAAGGTACTTTTCTATGTTCATGTTGATCTTCTATGGCTGGAACAAAAATGAGTTCAAGATGATCATCCTTGACATTCACCATGTCAGATAAAGGATGTATTTGCAATATTCTAGATACATGGTGTTTATAGTTGCTATTCTTAACAAGCTCAGTTAAAGGAATGGACAGTTTTAATTTAACAATTTCACTTTCTAAATTAAAGGATGAAACTTTCTCTAACTCTTTGACACCAATGTCCCTCTTATATGTTTTCTCTTTCATTGAACTATATTTTTGTTGATTGTTCTTCTCATTTGCAGTGACACCTGTTGATGGTACCTTGTTGGGATTCATATCAGTATTCTGTTACATAGTAATTTGTTACTATCCTTAGCTCAGTCCCTCTGCTATGTCATACATCAAATAAACATGTCCATATCTTCCCACTCGTGCAAAAAAATTAAGAAAATGCTAAATATTGACCATTTTTTACTAAGTTCCTGCATTGTCAATAGTAAACCCTTAAAATGCACAACAGTTCTCTATCATACACTGTATCATTGTGACGTCATCACTAGTCCCCAGTTCATGACCCGCAACGATCCAGATTTGGTGAATTAGTTCAAATAGTAGGCCTTCTAGATGTTTTTAGAGTTGGTTGTTGGGTCAGTTTGGGTCGCCTTTCCGCCTCTAGGATGGTGGTTCCACCTCTTATGAAACCTCCCTTAAGGATAAGCTCCCTCTCCCTCATTTCATGGAAGCTCCACCTAAAAAATCACTCACCATTGCTATGATCTACTAGTTATTTAGTTTGCTAGTTCTTTTAGTTGGAGTGCTACTTGTTCTTTTGAGTTAAATAGATAGCTTTGGTGTGAGTGTGACAAGTGTGGAATTGCTAATAGTTTGGTAAGAGGTTGTGGAGTGCCTAAAATTTGTATTAAAGCTTGTGAGTGAGAGAGAGATATTGTCTATTTGGGAGACCCATTCTTGAGAGTGAATGCTTGAAGAAACATACTGGCTGGACCCTCCGAGAAGGCTTGCGATGTCAAGACTTAGTTGTAAACTTTGCTCTTAATTCATTTTAATACAACCAATGATGATTTCCTATATCTTGTGTACATTTACTTGATAGCTTATAATTTCTTGACTTTATAAGTAAATAGATCATTGTTGTTCTCGGTTACATGCTCTATTGTTTTTTTGTGGTGTTTTAGGTTGATTGCTCATTGAGGAGAAGGAAATGGAAGCTAAAGTAGCACAACAAAACGTCATCAACCACCGGTTTGAGGTAGGCCTCCAATGATGACTATTTAAGGGAATTGATTGTTGTTTTTTCTTTGTTGTGACTAGACCCACTCTAGGGCTAGAGGGGTTGCCTCTATCCACAGAGGGAACACTTTCCTACTTCACAAGTTGGTGACTCCACAGGGGAGTCCTTTGTATGTTTTTTCTCTTGTTTGATTTTGTTTGGTTTTGATTTAGCGTCTCTTGAATTTTGGGGTTAAACCATCAGTTTTTTTGGTTACCTAGGTCAATCTGGGAATTCCCCTTACTGTTTGGAAAGATTATCTGGTATCATTTAGGTTATTTTACTTTGTATTTTGCTTAAGTAAGATCGTCACTGAAGATAGCCTAACAGTCGCGACGACGTCACTGATGTTCTAGCTTTGTACCCACGACTATTTAGCTTTCGTCTTGGGTTTCTAGTTTGATTCCCATGACGACTCCTGAAATCGAACCGTCTCTGAAAGCAGGTGTACTTTAGTGACTAGTATCTAGTTGTCAGTGTAGCACTTGCAACGACGTATCTAGTTGTCAGTGTAATACTTACGACTAGTCTCTAGTTGTCAGTGTAACACCTGTGACAATTCCTGTAAAGTTGTTTTTACAACTTTACCTCCTAAATCCATCAGTCTTGTTTATCCCCTATTGTTTCTTGTCTCTCATTAGCTTGTTTTGATTACTTTTGGTTAAGGTACTATCTCGTTGATTTCATTTGAGTGAATTTTATTTTCTTAGACCATGTGACCTATCTCTTTAGAAGTTTTGTCGAGAAACCATTTGCTTGGGTTACTTTCCTGTCCAAGGTTCATCCAAGGCTGTCCCATTGATTTGCTTGAGGATTTTTTGTTTCTTGTTTTCTTGCTGGTTGATTTTTAGTGTCGATTATTGAACCAATTTTTGATATTGATTTGATTTATTCACTACCAAGCATAGATCAAAATTGTTTGTATCGATCAGTTCACACTTGCTTGTTTGTCTATTTAAATTAAAAAAAAAATTAAGGGATTGCATTCATTTGATATACGAAAGTGAAATTATATGTGCATTTCAAATTTGCATGTTTGAGAAATTGGAAAGAAAATTTTAAATCTGTCATTAGTAGTATCGATGCACTATAGGATTGGTGTGTTAAGCATTGTGTTTCTTAGCACTTGCATTTTCTTGTCTTGGTTTTTTCTTGGTTTGGGAATGAACTTTGTACCTTCCTGTAAGTAGGTGTTCATTGAAATGAAAGATGCTTTACTCATTCTAGTTGCATCCTAGGGTTCTTGATATACATACGGTAAGGCCTGGAAATTGAAACCCAATTCAAGATCAACTCTAAAATGAACTGAATGAACTTAACAATGCATTGGAACTTAACGCACATTATTTAGAGGGCTAGGCTAGAGACGTGCTCTGGCGTCGTTAAACCTAGTCACTATTTCTTTCACTTAAGGTTGGGTGATTACTCTTTTTGTGAATCAATAGTCGCTAGTATGGACTTGTGCTCCCAGTATCATCGAGTATATATCATGAGACCCCTCTAGGTTATCATCCTACATCCATAGGAAGCTGTGTCTGCCACCCTACAAACAGTAACGCACCAAACACAACATTTGGGAGGATTGACTGTCGTATGGAAAGTCCTTGGTCATTTCTCTTTCATTTGATCACCAAAGTGTATATGCAGTTTTATGGTTTGTCGGGTGAACCTTTTGCCCAATTCTCTAGAGAATTCACTTTCATTCCTTTTCAACTCCTTAAAAGAAAAGTTCCATCTGAGCACTTGTCCTTTCAAGCTCATTAAACCTTGAAAGAGATAGAGTCACCTTTTCATCCCTTTCTCGACTCTTGAAACATGAAAAGGTCTAGTTTTGTTCCAATGTCATAAAATTTACTGCCTGAAAAATATTCCTGGTAATAGTTTGAGTTCTTGGTTACATCACAAGTGTTTTTTAGGCTTGTTCCCGATGGAAACATTCCTCAAGTTTATCAGCCAAGGTCCTCCCCCAGATGGGAATCCTAGTCTGTTTCTGCCTTTTGGAAATTACTTTGTATATGGAAACATTTTCCTTGCCTGGGTTAACCATCGGCTTGCCCGTTTGGTTGTTTTCAACCTCGGTGGTCCCGAGAATCATGACTCCTATTCCACCATCTCCTTCGTTTGAATCATGACACAATGATTCCAAGATTGAGCCTACGCCTTCTTCCCCTGTTTCTTCGGCTTCATCTCCTGCTTCACCTGGTGAAAGTTCCACATCTAGTAACCAAGTGACTAAGAAGAAGAAGTTTGATAAGCGCAAGGCCACTCGTGCAACTATTTCCCCGAGTACATCTCAGGTTGGAACACCTTTTGCTCCTTCGCAGAAGGTTAAGTTTCCTTGCAAAATTGTGCAAGGGTGACCATCTTCTTCATGATTGTCCTGGCACTCCTAGGATCATAGAAGTATATTCTCACAATCTGGCTCATCCCTCATCATCTTGTGAAGCTCATGTCGATGTTCAATCCTCAATTGGCAGTGGTAAGAAGAAAGGGAAGATTCAATTCCACTATAGGCTATGTGAAGGCAACCATCCCCTTCACCTTTGTTCGCTCATGGATAAAGCTTCAGCTATTTTGGAAAGTCTTGTAGCTTCTTTGCCTTCATTTCCAGTTGGTTATTAGAGGCTCTCTTTAGACACTCTCCCAGTTGTCAAAGAGATTAACTTAGATTCTTCTCTTCCCAAACCTAGCTATGCTCAGCCCATTCTTGAACAACCATTGGTCGGAGAGAGTGTCGACTTGGATTCACCACCAGTGGTTCACACTATTCCCAAAGAACAACATGATTATATTGCTCATGTTCTTCTTATCTCATCAGATTCTCCTGAGTCCAAGAATGACCCTCCTATCCCAGCTGATTCAGAGAGTCCTTCTTCGGTTCTTGTAGAGCATCGAGGCAGTCATATGATACCCCCACCAAGTAGTTCGATCATTTCTTTCGATTGGAGTCACTTGACTGCTTTTTGCCTTCCATCCTATGTGCCTTTCTATATTACAGTACATGCCTATGATAAGGCAGTACCTGGCACTGTCTTGGATGAGGGTTCATCGGTTATCCTCATGCCTTTCACTACTTCGCAAGCTTTGGGCTCCCCACAGCTTGTGTCGGTCACTCGAATTCTATTAGCATTGACGGAGGAACTAGTTAACCTTTAGGGTTCCTTTTGAAGTTCCCTGTTACCTTGGGAGGCAAAACTGTCTATATAGATGTGATGGTTGTCCAAGGTGCTTTACATTTTAGCCTTCTCCTTGGCCGTGACTATATTTATGCCATGGGGGCTCTTGTTTCTTCACTTTTCCATGTTTTTTGTTTTCTGCACGATGGAAGAATGGTGATTATTGATCAATTGTCATTCTTTAATCACCTGGTGCCTCCTGTACCACCGTCATCCACCATTAGTTCTTATCTGCAAGAAGTACCTTCTTTGCCACAGGTCAATTATGTGGCTACCTGTTCCATCTCCGCCTCTGCTGATGATTATGTAGATGGTCTCATATATCATGTACTGGGGACATTGTAACCTGATCTATCCTTGGTGTCTAATGACATGTGTTTCTCCCAGAGCATGCTTCTTCCATCCAGCAAAGACATCTTGGCAGCCATGTTCTCATATGGCCCATGAACAGGGTCAAGGATAGTTTGATCTTGTGTCAACAACATTAAAAAATGAAACAAGGATCATGGAGCACAGTTCCTTGTATTGTGTCAAGCTCATTAAAAAAAGAAGCAAGCTAGAGGATAGTTCTGATCTTGTGTTAACCTTGTTAAAAAATGACACAAGGTGTCTGAGGACGGTTCTTATCTTGTGTCGACCTCGTTAAAAAATGAAACAAGGTGTCTGAGGAGAGTTATTTTCTTGTGTCGACCTCGTTAAAAAATGAAACAAGGAGTCTCAAGGATAGCTTGATCTTGTGTCAACCTCGTTAAAAAATGAAACAAGGATCATGGACCATAGTTCCTTGTGTTGTGTTGAGCTCGTTAAAAAATGAAACAAGGAGTCTTGAGGAAAGTTCTTGATCTTGTGTCAACCTCGTTAAAAAATGAAACAAGGATTATGAGGATAGTTCTTTTACTGTGTCAACCTCATTAAAGAATGAAACAACTCCCTTTCCAAATCGATTCTTTGATTAAGATCTCGTAAAATCCAAGTCGAATCTTTTCAAGACCTTGAAGGTGAACCTTCATTCCATCCACCTCGTTGAATGCAATGAAGCTTGGGGGGCATGTACCTCGATTTGAGTCATTATACTGGGGGCATGCAAACTTATAAAAAGCACAGTTTTTAGTTTCAAGCTTGTGTAAACATGAAACAGAATCCAAGCAGAGTTCTCCATGGTTCAAGCTTATGTAAACATGAACCCATACCTAATTTACACCTCGTGATTGTTGTTTTTTATTCGTTAAATTCTGCTAGATGAGCCTTGGTTGTTTTAGTTTTCATCATCGCCATCTCTTTGGCTGATCATATGCTTTCACTTGGTTTTTTTTCCTTTCTTGAGGGACCGCAACAATGAGTGGTTTTATTATCCAACCTCTTGACCATTACATGTTTGAGCAATTCCACCATTGTCAAAACCAATTGCTACCCTTTGTACCACTCATTCCTCCAGGATGAGTCTCCTTTAAGCTCTTTTCTAACTCGTAAAAGATGAAAAGATTGCCGAGTACTTTTCCCTTTTTGACTCGTTAAGGAGAATAAAAATGGAGTTCTACTTTCAACTCTTTTCCGACCATTTAAAGACGAAAAGATTGACGAGTTTTCCTTTTTGACTCATTAAATTGAATAAAAAGACAGTCCACTTTCAGTTCTTTTCCGACTGTATAAACACAAAAAGATAGCCGGACTTTTGTCATTTCAAGTTCATTCTTGGTTATGAAACGTCGTGTCTCTGATCACTTTTTTACCTTTTCAGATCGAGGCCACTAATTACGAAAAGTACTCCTTGGTCGCAATGGTCAAGCGGTTCTCTCGGGTATTTTTTTCTACTTTTTCGGGCTCGAGGGACAAAAATTTATGAAAAAGGACCCCCCTAGAGTTTTATTTTCCGTGTCTTTTTCAAAATCTTTAAACATACAAAAGACTCTAAGTTTTACCTGTGTCGGACTTGTTAAACCCTAACAACATTGGACTCATCACCATGACGAGGCTCAAGCTTCTCCTCCCTAGGGTTCATTAAACTACTACTAGGTTGGACTCATTTGAAGGACGAACTTACATTACAAGCATATGCTATCCCCTTCAAGCTTGTTTTTCAAAAATAACTAGGGTACTCGCTAACAATGGTGGGGGAAAATTTGGAAGTAATTTTTGGCTACATACTGTAGCTAGTCACTCTTGAACATTGACACTTTTGCTTCTCATCGGGTTTGGATATCTTCACATTGTCATTGGCCTTCCAGGGTTTTGGGTTGCCATTTTTCCTCATTCCATCTAATCCATGTTGTCTCCATCAGACTTCTGATCCTTTGGTACCAATATGCTGCCACCCTCTTGAGTCGTGTCGCCAGCATGTTCAAGAGTATAATCCTTCTACACATCACACCCTTACCTCCTCCTCTGATACTTTGTTTCATCATCTACCACTTGTTCCTTATCTCACATTGTTTATGGGGGAAACATTATGGCCCTCCTGCAATGGATCGTTTCCTGTCAACACCAGCTCATTATCCAGGAGATAGGTCTAGAGATTCCCTTCGGTACCTTGGAGTTTGCATGCCTCAATGGCAAGTTATTCACACCTGATGATAGACTTTCATCATTGGTCTTCGATTTGGTGATTCCACGAGTGTTCGAATTTGGCTCATTTTTCACACTTAGTGGATTGTACTAAATAGTACATTGAGAGCCATCGACATTATTGGTGGTTTCTCTCGTGCTTGTTAACAATTTTCATTAATGACTGGTAAACAAGCAACTTTCTATCATGGTCAACGTCACCACATTTGTTCGCACGCTGGAATTTGTACTAAGATCGGCTAGGATTTCAGGACCCCAGACTAAGATTACATATGTTTAGGCTGCATGGATTGGTTCGTGATTTTTTACATGACTCTTTGATTGGATGGCTGCGACCATACCTGAGTCTTCATGGATGGTTGCGACCATACCTTTATGATTGTACATGGTCTTATCAACTGGGTGGCTACGTCCACACCACAAAACAAGTTTCATATGTCTTTTGGATGGCTGCACCCATGCCTAGACTACATGTATTTCATATCAGAGATATCAATTATACTTGCACCTACAAGTTCTTCAAAATGGTGTTCCAGTTCAGACAGTTTCATAAAGCATTTCACCCATCCTACTCTCTTGGGCTTCATGCTTTAGGGGGCATATGTTACATAGTAATTTGTCACTGTCCTCATCTCAGTCCCTCTATTGTGTCATACATCAAATAAACATGTCCATATCTTCCCACTCATGCAAGAAAATTAAGAAAATGCTCTCTAATGCTAAAGATTGACCCTTTTTGACTAAGTTCCTGCATCGTCGCTAGTAAACCCTTAAAATGTGCAACATTCTATATCATGCATTGTATCATTGCAACATTGTCGCTAGTCCCCAGTTCATGACCTGTGATGATCCATATTTGGCAAATTAGTTCAAATAGTTGGCCTTCTAGATGTTTCTAGAGCTGGTTGTTGGGTTAGTTTGGGTCGTCTTTCCACCTCTGGGATGGTGGTTCCGCCTCTTGTGCAACCTCCCTTAAGGATAAGGTCCCTCTCCCTAATTTCATGGAGACTCCTTCTCTTATAAAACCACTCACCATTGCTATGATCTACTAGTTCTTTAGTTCTTTAGTTCTTTTAGTTGGAGTGTTGCTAGTTCTTTTGAGTTCAGTAGATAGCTTTGGTGTGAGTGTGATAAGTGTGGGATTCTTAATAGTTTGGTAAGAGGTTGTGCAGTGCCTAAAATTTGTATTAAAGCTTGTGAGTGAGACAAAGATATTGTCTATTTGGGAGACCCATTATTGAGAGTGAATTCTTGAAGAATCATACTGGTTGGACCCTCCGAGAAGGCTTGCGATGTCAAGACTTGGTTGTAAGCTTTACTCTTGATTCATTTTAATACAATCAATGATGATTTCCTATATCTTGCGTACATTTATTTGATAGCTTATGATTTATTGACTTTATAAGTAAATATATCATTGTCGTTCTCAGTTACATGCTTTGTTTTTTTCTTGTGGTGTTTCAGGTTGATTTCTCATTGAGGAGAAGGAAACGAAAGTTGGAGCAGTGCAATAGAACGTCATCAACCACCAATTTGAGGTAGGCCTACAACGATGACTATTTAAGGGAATTTCTTATTGTTTTGTCTTTGTTGTGACTAGACCCACTCTAGGGCTAGAGGGGTTGCCTCTGTCCATAGAGGGAACAATTCCCTACTTCACACAATCTCTTTGCCTTTCTTTTTAATGTTTGATGAATCATTCTTTGATTGCACATCCTTTCTTTTTTGAATGGGATTGACCATACATCTCTTCTCCTTAAAGAGTACTGCCTCTACTGTGTAGTCAAAGCATTCATACAACCACGTTGATAATCATCATATTCAGCCTCCAAAACCACATCATTTTCTAAGATGTAATCCTCATCCCTTTGAATGTCTGGAACTTCTACGTATTCTTCATCTTCGGCCAGAAATATGGGCATACCATCAGCAGTGAAAAAGTGACTTGTTTCAATTACAGGACCTTCCTCATCTTCTTATTCCATTCCTTGAACATAATTATGTTGTAAGGGAGTTCTGATCTATTATTGTTGTTGTGTTGTTTTCTCTAGTGCTTTTTGTTTTCTCTCTACTTGATTCAGAATTGGGTTTTTTTACACAGTAATTTGTCACTGACTTTGCATTCCCTGATCCCAGATTTTGACGGTCCATGTTATTGACATCGATGCTATGCCATGTTGCCAATTATGTGTCATTACCTTCATTGCAATCTTAGGAAGAATGTCTCAATTCATTATCCCTAAAGAAGACCCCTTTTTACCTAAGTTTCTGGATCGTCAAAAGTTAGAAGTTATCCCTCTTGCGAAGATGGTCAATTTAACACTATCCCTAGTGAAGTCTTCACTTTGTCCCTATGTTGCACCCATGATGAGCCAGATTTGGCAATTTTTTCAATAACTCATCGAAACTTCAAGATGAAATTGCTTCATGGGCAGTCCTAGGGCTAGTTGTTGGGTCAACTGGGCTCGCCTCTCTCCTCTGGGATAGTTGTTCCACCTTTTTTGTAACCTCCCTTAGAGATAAACTATTCCTTCCTTATCTTATGGGACCTCCCCTTCCTATAAATAGCTCCCAACTTGCTAACTTTTATCAATCTATCAAAATTCATATGGCCAAGCCTCTTGTGCCACAACTATGCTTCATTCATTTTTCTTAAATAGTAGTTAACTCTAGAATAATCAAACACATTACATTATTGTGGGTTTTGATTGCTTTTCCCACCAACTTTCCATTTTTTTATGTTATGGATCTCACAATCCTAGGATTGAAAGGTCACACTATAGCCATTATCACACATTTGGTTAACACTAAGAATATTATTCTTGAGACCTTCCACATACAACACATTTTGTGCTTTTGTCTTTTGATCAAGGCTGACTATGTCTTTACCCCTGATTCTTTTTGGAGCATTGTTTCCAAAGGTGACATTCTACCCTCTATCATTTTCTTTTAACAACAAAAAAATATTTTATCCCTATTCATTTGCTTCGAACAACCATTATCGACATACCATATGTTCTCTTGACTATGGATTGATGGAGCAAGTCCACACGACATGCTCTTTTCAGTCATTCATTTCCATCTCCCCTTATCATTTTGGATAGTTGATTATCTAATATTTTGGAACTTAGATAGGTACTCAAACTTGCTTCCCCACTCACTTGATTTGTGTCAAAATTTATTAAATTTGAAGCATTCTAATTTTATTAATAGGGGAGAGAAGACATTTCAATCTTTTAGAGAAGAGTTTTGAAATCTAAAATTTTGATACTATTATATCTAGAATTTATCTCTCTTTTAACTTTGATCCTTCTACAATCAATAACTTTATGTCCAAAGATATGAAATTTATAACAATGACCATAAAGTAGATAGGCATACATGTTGTTGGAGGTCTTATGAGCTGGTGCATGAATGTACCTTGGTTGTCTTGATGGTTGATTCGTTATCCATAGATGATCTCCTCTTTTCCATGCTGCTCTTTTGCCTTCATTGATTCTTTCTCGATGCTTCTTCAGTTCCTCGAATCTTGTGGACTTGAATTTTATATTTTCCATACAATATTAATGTATCTTTGAGTATCCCAGACCTTTTTTCATTCCTGGGGGCCTTTTTTATTTATAATCTGATCTAGTTTCCTTGTGCCTTCTGCAAATTTTTCATTTGAACCTTTCTCGGTCTTTATTCCCTCAAGGTTCGTTCTTAAAGATACAACCTCTGCATCAAGACTCTAACAGATCTCTTCCCATTTATGCATCAAATATTGAAGAACCTCTTCCTTTCATTTACCTTCTTCTAGTTTAACTTTCAAAGGAATAATTTCATCTTTGCACATTTTTTAGATCTTTTCATTCCTTATCATGAGAAACTTTTGTTTTAATTGCTTGTTCTCTTCTTCTAGTTTCTCACATGTTCCTTGTTTTCTTCAAGTAGAAGGACTAAAGTATTTATTCTCTTAATATCTTCTTCAAGTTTTTATTTTTGACAAACAAACTCCTCATTATTATGGTTATGCATACCATCTTTAGCACATTGTAGTTGTTCCTTCGTCTTCTTATTCTTTTTCCTTTCTTTCTTTAACTCATTAAGAGAATTGATGAGCTCCCCTTCAAGTTCCACTACTCCTTCTTCTTCTTCCTCTTCAAAGTCCATAATAATTTGTTTATGGATTCTGTTCCAAAATCCATAAGTAAATACACATCTAAATCATCCTCTGAAGAATTTTCATTGTCTGACTTAGGTGTTGAGTTATCCTCTTTGGAGTAGAACCCCATTTTCATATAAAACTTTCTCTTCTAATGTTTCTAAGACTTGTTTCCAAATTTTTGATCACCTTCCTTTTCATCCTTTTCTTTGTAAGGAAATTTGGACAAAAAAATTCCAACACTTCCACAGTCAAAACAATTAAATGGAAACTTACCTTTATATTTTTCTAAGCCACACTTATGTTTCCTAGCTAATTGAGCCAACTCTTCAGATCCACAAATGGAGTAGTCTTGATGATCTTTGTGCTCCTTGGCCTTTTTGGATACTTTGAATTTTTCTTCCTTAGGTTCATACTTCTCTCTTCCTACTCTCATCTCATAGGTTGGAGAGTACCATGTAGCTAGTACATATTGAGATCCTTTAAATTAGTCATTTCTTCAATAGATGAGACTTTGGCATTAAATCTCATGTGAAGAGATCTTAAGATTTTCTAAACAATACTATATTCCTTGACCTCTTCACCAAGCCCTCTAATGATTTTGGTTAGTTCATCAACTTTGAGGAAGTATTCTGCTATGCTTTCATATTCACTCATTCTCAAGCTTTCAAACCTCATTCTGAATATTTGAAGTTTTTCCTCCTTGAACTTGTCATCCCCTTCATAAGTATAATTAAGATTTACTTGCACTTCCTATTGTAATGGCTACAACCATCCTCCAAAAATTTTCCTTCACTTCGTTTTTGACCCTCCCTACTAAAATATCAACAACTTTTCTTGCACTACCATGCACTTCCTTAAAGATCTATGCAATCCTATATGGAAACCAACCTTTCTCTCAGGAAATGCATAGTGCAACCCAACAATGAGCTTCGGCTCCAGAATTGCGCAGATCTAGTTGGTAGCTTGTTTTCAGCTGGGAAACTATGGAGAGCAGTCCAAGCCAGAAATTAGGCCTTCAACTCTAGAATTGTGTAGAGATAGCTTAGGGCCTACCTTCAACTGGTAAATTATGCAGAGGTTGAGAGGCATCCCAAAGCCACTCAACCCAAAAATTTCATAGAACCTATCGTGCTCAACAACTGCTCAATGCATGAACCAAAGAGTTTCCCAATCCTTCCGAGAACTGTGCAATTTTTCTAGGTAGTGCATGGAAATTTTCTTGAAAAGAAAGAAGCTAAGAGGAAAGTATCCCTAGGAAGTTGGGACCTGTTATCAATTTTTTGAAGATGACACATTTCCATCTTTAGAACTTTCTTCCAAGTTTTGTTGTTTTCCTTGATCTCAAGCATATGCATCATGAACTCCATTTTTCTCAAATCTATGTAATGGATGCCTCTAGATATCACTTATACATTCGATCATCAAGCTCTAGCCTCCCTAAGGTATCAATGATCCTTTAGAGCATTGACATCGCTTTTTGGGGTGAGTTTTTCTTTTATTGCCTTTTGCTGCATTTTTTTTCGCTTATGTTTGTTTAACTTGTGAGATTGTTGTTTTGCTTATTTTTTTCAATGACCACTGTAATTTTAACTTGTTTTAACTTGTAAAAATTTTGTTTCAAGTTATAGGTTGCCTTTCTCGAGTGTCGCATGATTTTTCCCTTTTTTTCACCAATAGTTGTCGTTGCGGTGACTCCCTTCATATACCTCTTATTCCTTCAATTTAATCCATTCTTGCACTTATTTTACATGCATACATATACACTTAGTCAAATCTGCACTCATCCATACATCATCCTTCAGATCTTATTGTTTGCACATTCCCCATGGACAGATCTGAGCTTCTCTTGCCTGAATCTCACACTTCACTGCATGCACTAAAATCTGGGAGTTCATAGCCTCTACCTTGGCCTTTGGAATTGCACAGAGATTGTCCTTGGTTGGTTCCAACTGCACAGTTCTAGGAGCCAGTCTCCTAGCTTGGTCACTGAGACTGCGTAATGACCAGTATCTCTCAGGTCCTGTCCCAGACTGAACTGCGCATTGCATAGCTCCAATCATCAAGCTTCCACACTGATTGTTGGGACTGTGCAGTGCACAGTTCCCACAGTCAGTTAATCACCCATTGTCAATCCAAACTATGCATTTCCTCTCATTAGATGCCCTTTTTGTTTCTTGATCATGCTATAATGTTATATTTGCAAGAGCTAATGTTTTCTTTCCATGAGTGTCCTTTCTATCCCATAAGTACCACACTCATGAAGAACTTCTCTCCAGCAGTCATTGTACCATGGAACCAAAGATAATTCCTTCAAGAAAGACAACTGAATGTAGTACTGGGGAAGTAGTTGAGCAAGCTCTATTTTACTTACCAATATATGTAGATTCCCAACTATTTATAGAAAAGGAGTCAACACTAACATGGAAGCAAGACCAACAGTAGTTGCAGAACGAAGCAATCTAGTACAAGATCAAAGAAAGAGGAAGTTGCTGACATAAAAGAGGGAGAAAAAAGTTGTCGAGCGAAAGCGGATTCAATATTCATGCAGACGTCTTTGACAGCAAATGAAAAAGGAAGCAGAGGACATATACAGTAGAATGAAGGAAGAGAGAAAGGAAGATCTTGCAGGTTGTAGCATTGATATCCCAACATGAAAAACAAGAGTCAAAGGAAGAACATGAGTTGAGAATCAGAAATAGGATGAAGAACAAAATCAAGGTGCAATGACAGAGCAAACAACAAAAATACAGGCTGATCTGGAACAACCAATAGTTGAATAATAGAGTGAATATACACAAGTTTCCTCACCAAATCTAGGCATGAGAACCAAGTCTAGTCAGAGGTCGACAGGTACTTGGAGTAGTTGATGTGTAAGGCCACTAGTGATGACTTGTAGTTGAGTGCAAACAGCATGTAGAAGTAAATCAGTGGTCCAACCACACTCAAAAAAATGTTATATATACTTCAAGATGAGATGGACACAAGTTCCAAGACCATATTCCTGAATTCCATGGAGGCAAGAGTCTGCCTTCAACAAGACATCGTCAAGCAATTTGGGGACATCACAACATAGTGCCAAGCTTAGCATCAATACATGACCTAGAAGCATTAAGTGGATGTTGTCAAGTTTGTCTTTCCCCAAACCTTGGAGTCATAGTTATTTTTCTTGTTAGGTTATCTCTAGCCTATTTTATCACACATGGTACATGTGGAAAATGTGTATTATTTGTACTTGGGTTGTAAGTGAAATTCCAAGTTTCACTAGTGGAATGTGAATAGTCACTATGTAATGTAATGAGTTTTATAAAGAATTTGAAGAGTCATGAGGGTAGTTGGAGAGTCACAAAGGGGAATGTCAAGGGTCACCTTGCCTTTTGTTAAAATAGAACCTCATAACTCATAGAACAGGATTTTGGGAGACAATATTTTGGCTAGGCATTACTTACAAAAGGCTTGGAGAGTATTATGATGAGCCTTGGATTCTCCATGGCATAGTGCGAGTACATATATTTGGAGGATCAAGCAATGTTGACTATAATGTTCCACTATTGGGGCTATTGGTTGTCAATGGTGTATGTATGGATGTAACATTAACTTAATAATATAAAACAAAGCCAACACATTTTCATGCATATGTTGTTACTGTAGTTGGACTATTCTAGTTTCTTTATCAATATATGTTATTTAACTTCCGCATTTGTGTATGAACTATTTTGTATGCAATTGTATGAATCTTGTTGTAGACATGTTGTTGGTTTAACCTATCACTTTGGTTTGTGGACTATTCCACTTTCTAGCTTGTGATGTCATTCCACTCATGTGTTCCTTTTAGGTTGCATACTATTATAGGCTTCTATGGGACACACTTAATTTTTCCCTCAGTGTGTTAGAACCCCATGCATGTCACTTGACTCACTGCAAGGTCACACACTTTCTTCCAACAAAGTTATCACACTTACCTTTGCACGTTACCATAGTGTTAGGAAACCAGCTCAAGAAAAGATAGAAAAGATAGATCAATGCCTTAGAATTCAGCCTCTTCGAGGGGGCAACCTCCTTTACATTACATAAATGAACAATTCTTGGAT